>CAJVPQ010002321.1:0-14240 GCA_910591825.1 Funneliformis caledonium
TTGAATTAGCCTCCATTTTGTAAGATGCGAATGCATTAATGTTTGTCTTACCAATAATGTTATATATTTGATTTTCATGTGAATAATTAAGTTTTGGAGAATTTCAATTAATTCGGATTGAATTTCGGATTTGAGCAATATCAGACTCAATCGGACATTTCGGAAATTTTTTGTTGAGGCGTAACTAATATCGCCTAGTTTTCAGATTCAGATTGGACGTAATTATCAGGTTTCGCCCGAACCCTTAGTGAAAGGATATAATTCATGTTGATTCATATTTGAATAAATAGATACAATATTAGAGTTTTTGTTATGAATTAAATTGCTTGTATCATGATAAGATTAAGTTATTGTAGAATTATAAGAAATTTCTTCTTTGGTTTGTTCCTAAATAAAATAAAATTTATTTATATAAATAATAAATTACTGTAAAATAAATAATTGGGAATATATTTTTGTATTTCGGAGATTTTTTCTTGCTCTTTTAGTATTTCTTTTTTCTGAAACAAAAGGATTGGTTTCATTTTGAGAATTTGATTGAAGGGTTTGAAGAATCCGTGATGGTTTATGTAGTTTTGTCACAGCTTTTGGTGATGCTCCTTTATTAGTTTTATGTTTCAATTCTGGTGGTCTAAAAGGATCTGAATTACATTCAGAAATATTATCTTTTGGCGAAAATACCAATCCTCCTAAATTTTTAATAAATACAATATAATCATTAAATTAAAATATAAATTAAAATAAAAAAAATTCTTTACTTTGTAAATAATAGAGTCTGATTATTTCATATCAGTATTTCCTTCATATATTAATCTATTTTTATTTTCAGCAGGAATTACTCTTTCTTTGTTTTTAAAATAAGTAACAAGATATTTTATTTGTTTAAAAAATAATTCCTTATCTGAATGTAAATTAGCATTACGAAAAAGACGTACTGCATGAATATATTTACAAACATCTCGAAATGGTCCATTCCAAATATAATCATAATAAATACATTCACCTGTTAAAATATTTGTTAAATAATATCCTTCTCGATGTGAAACTTTATCCAGATATTTTTGTTTCATTTTTTTAATAAAGGTTGTAAATTATCTGTTATTTCCTCACTTAATTTGATAGATTTACTATCAAATAATGAGTCTATTATTTGAATATTATCAAACTTTCGAACATAAAAATAATCATCATTAAGTCTTCGAAGTTTATCAGATGATAATTTTTTTGAACAATTTTCCTTATTAATATTATATATTTAGTTTAAAAGTTTAAACATTTAAAAAACAAAAAGACAATGATAATACTTGCTTTTTCAATTGACTTCATATCAAATAATGTTGCTAACCCTGAAATTATTCACTATTTTCAATTAAATTTTCTCTTTTTAATTTCACTCCATATAAACGTTCTACAAAATTTACAATAGTTTGAACTCCACTATAATTTGCTTCTATTGTTTGATTTAATCATTCTGTAAAGTTATTTGTAGTCATAATGCATTCAAAATTCTGTAAAATGCGTCCAGCATCAATAAAAGATAATTACTATTCATCACATAACCAATTTCGATTTAAATCAGTTATTAATTTTTGTTTGATATTATCTGATAATTCTAGTGAATTAACAAAATCCTTATAAAGTAAACCAAGTTCTTTAGATTCATTTTCAGTTCTACTTCGTCCAATTATTTTAAAAGCTAATGCTAAAGAATATCTAATTATAAAATTTAAATTTAATTAGTTAATTTTGAATTTATAAAGTAAAAACGATATCAAATAAAAAAAAATTCAAAGCAAAATTTTTATATATATTTACCGTAATGGCCATGGAACATTTTAATGATTAAAATTTTTACCAATTATATGTATTATATAGAACCAATATAATATGATTTCATATAAATTATTATCTACAACATTTTTGATGGCCTATGCTTATCTATCATAACTAAAGGATTCCAATTAAAAGAATTGCATTCTCTTATTCTTTTAAATCCTTTACTATTTGGCAAATCAATATACAGTAACTCCATTTATGTTCACAATTATCTTGATCACATGGAATATTCGTTTTTATTGTTACTATCGATAATTTTATTGTCCATTAGTTTTCTTTATTACTTATTCCTAAAATAATAAATAAATACATTTATTATTATTATATATTTTTAATTTATTAAATTGCTTCTTTAATTTGCTTATTAAATAAATACATATTTTAATTCATTAAATTGCTTCTTTAATTTACTTATTTAATACTAATTTTTTTTATTTTTAGCGAAATATAAACAAATATTCTAATTTTTTTGAATTTTCAATAATTTTCTTACCAAAAGCAAGTGGTGTTCCAGAATCACTGTTATTTTCAGTAACTAATACCAATACTGGAGTCCTATCATTATTTAAATCATGTTTTGAATCCATTCCAATACAATTTTGACCAAATTTTTTGCCATTTCTTAGCCAGAATTCATTAGATAAAGTAAGTTGATAAAATTGTTTTTCCTCTTCAGATTGTAAAGGATCAGGTTGTTGATAATATAAAATATATCCTTTTAGTTTTAAAACTTCTATAACCAAATAATATAATATAGTTTACAGACCTGAATTTTCTCCTAATCTTTGATCATCATGCATTAAGTAAGATCTAAGTTTATTATTATTACATATTTGACGTTGATTTTTTAATGCTTCCTTTAATTCATTTTCTTCTGCTCCATTAAAGGGCATTAATAATTTTGATTTAATAGAATTGGCTGTATGATGATCTGACCTACGATTAACTATAATATGATCTCTAACTTGTCTTGATAAATTTAACCTTAAAACACTTGGATTGTGTGATATAAGAACGTTTATTGGTAGTTGTGACCCAACAATTTTGATTTTAAGAGGTTTTTCTTTATTTAACCAGGAAAGTCTTGATTCAGAAATTACACAAACTTTACACAAATGCATATTGTGATAATTTTTTAAATTATTTTGAAGAGAATAATTTGTACATGCTTCTTTATAACTACTAATTCCCTTACATTCATGTTCACAATTTCCTTCTCCTGAACAAAACATAATCCAAGACCAACACAATTTATCCTTTTTTTCTTTTGTCTCTATTTGTTTAACATATTTTTCTCCTTTTGAAGTTAATTTAATAATATCATCAATTCTATTTGTTGATTATGTATCACCTTTTTTTGTGTTCTATTCAATAAAATCAATAACACCTTCCACTCGACTTACATCAATAATATCTGCTTTAATTAATTTCTCTTCGCGTTTGACATTTTAAGTGAATATTTTTTAATAATGGATGATTTATAATATACCATTCAGCAACATTACCAAAAGGTACATTTACAGTATCATCATCATTATATTGAGTTAAATTTTCAAACCCTTTCATAATAAAATTTGAAAATAAGATTTTTTTATTATAAAATATATGAAATTTAAAATAAAGTCATAAAAATTTAAAACAAAATATAAAGTAATAACACAAGTTTCTGTTTGAATTAAAACAAAAAAATTTAAAGGTGATAAAGTTTTGTTTGAACAAAGAAAAATTAAAATAAAAAAATATAAAAGTGATTAAACGCGCTTTAGTAAAATATCACTTCACGAGTTTTGAAATTTTTTTGTTAAAAAAGACGCATATCTGATCGTACAAGAAAATAGCACGTGATCGTATAAGAACGATACTATTTTTGAGTTTTGTTATTTTGCCCTTGATGCACATATTATATGATCCGTCCAATTTAGAATGTTGTACTACGAGAATCTTTTTTTGGAAATTAATTAATTTAAACACTTTTTTCTTCATTCATAATTCATTCATAATTTGTAAATCCGATTAAGGACCGAACCCCTTTTAAATATTTTCTTCATGATCAAAACAAAAATGGTTAGATTTATTTTTCAACTCCTGGACGAAAGAGAAATCCATAATCCAATTATATAATTTTTTTTTTTTTATTGAGGTGCATAAACGTACGTCGGACTTCTGCGGTTCTTTCAAAACTTAAAAAGATCAACTAAATTAGTCATACCCTTTTTTTTTTTTTTTTTTTTTTTTTTTTTTTTTTATATTAATTAAATCATTAACAATTACCGTTGTTTCAATATTGATGTAATACGAGGTGTGAATAATATAATTTCATGCAAAAAAGGGAAAACAATGTCTTGATTCCGATATTCGGAATGATAAATCATTTGTCGGATCATCGTCTCTTGTCGATCATCTTCCGTTATATAAAGTTGCACATCATTGACCATTATTGATCATTCCCCTTCCACTTCACCTATCAACTCTTTAATAACCTTTTTCTTTTTTTTTTTTTTTATTTTTAAAAAAAAAGAAAAAAAAAGCAAAAAAAAAATTTCTTTCCTTCTCACTCATTTTGTAAAAAACAGTTAAAAGATGTCAGAATTTTATAAAAACCTTTCAAATGATTTTATTGCGTTACTTGATAATTCGGATGATTATAACGTTGTTATTAGAGTAGGGGAAGAAGAAAAAGCGTTTCGAGCACACTCAGTTATTCTTAGGGCGAGGTCACCATATTTTAAAACAGCATTATCAAGTGATTGGGCGAGAAAAGAAGGTGGTTCTATAATGTTCACCAAACCAAATGTTACCCCTACCGTCTTTGAAATTATTCTAAAGTAAGTTAAAAAGACAAGGTCCTAATCCAAGGCCGAATCACGGGGTGGCTTCGCGTTCCCTTTTTTCACACAGCCACAAAAACTGATATCTACTTTTTTATTTCCCCTTCCCAAAGATACATATATTCAGGAGATATAGATCTAAATAGCAAGGATACTTCTGATATACTTGAATTACTCATTGCATCTGATGAATTATTATTACAAGAATTGTTTAATCATGTACAATCTTATTTATTAACCAACAAAAAGGAATGGATTAAAAAGAATGTAGTCAAAGTTCATCGTACGATCAATTCACATGAAGGTTGTCAAAAATTGCAAAATTTTTGTTTAGAAACAATTTGTAAAAATCCTTTATTGGTGTTTAAATCGGATGATTTTTCAACATTTGAGGAATCATTATTATTACCATTATTATCTAGGGATGATTTACAAAGCGAAGAGATTGAAGTATGGGATCATTTGATTCAATGGGGTATTTCTCAAATGGATCAATCATCATCTTGTCCCCCTTCAAAAGATGTTTCAAAGTGGGAGAAGAAAGATTTTAAAGAATTGCAAAGGATTTTAAAAAATTGCATACCTTTAATAAGATTTTTTGAAATCTCCTCAAGTGAATTTTATGATAAAGTTTACCCTTATCAATCAATTTTACCAAAAGATTTAAAGGAAGATTTGATGAAATATTATTTAAAATCGGGAGTTGTTAAACCACAAAATTGGTTAAGTAAACCAAGGGTCATTTCATTTGATTCAACATTGATTAAACAAGAACATGTGGCGAGGTTATGTGATTGGATAGATAGAAAAGATGGTAAACCATATACATTTGAAAACGTTCCTTATAAATTTAGATTGTTAATCCGGGGTACGAAAGATGGGTTTGAATCGGAAACTTTTCATGAAAAATGTGATCATAAGGGTCCAACAATTGTTGTAATGCAGATAGCTTATTCGGGAGAATTGGTTGGTGGTTATAATCCTATCGAATGGTCGACCGGAGATTCTAGAATTACGACACAAAATAGTTTCTTATTTAGCTTTCCTAAACAAGGTAACATCGCTGATGCCAAACTATCTAGGGTAAACAGGCCTGGTTATGCCATACGTGTAAAAGACAAAACTCACGGTCCTTGTTTCGGTGATAAAGATTTATGGATGAAACATAATTTTAATGCTTATGATAGTTGTTCTTCTGATAAGGACGATTATCAAGATAGGGTTACGACTTTATCCAAATTTTGGGTTATAGAATATGAGGTATTTCAAGTTATCAAAAAGTGAGAAGTTTTTAACTCTTTGAACGTGTAATTAAAAAATAATATCAACCTGCATCCAAATCCCTTCACAAATCATAATGAACAATTTCAACCGTTTTATTTATTTTACATTGCATGTATTTGTTATTTTGGCATTTGTATTTTATTTAAGTTCTTTTTACGATAGTTTTATCTTTATAATAATCTTTATATATTATTTTATAATAATAAATTATCTAAGCAAAAGATTAAAAGGTTTAAATAATTTAAATAGTATTAAAGTTCAACACGAAAAAAAAAACCCCCCTCTTTGCTTCCCATAAAGTAACCTCCATAACGTTCTATAATTTCATATGTCTATTTAACAATATTACCTCCAGTGACAGTATTGGAAGGTAACAATAAAGATCCTTTTACAGAAAATAAAGAAGCATCATCTTTATCATCACTCCAATATTCATCTAACGCAGGTGGATCCCCATCCAACGCCAGTCTAGTAAGATAACGTTCCCTCTCCATTGCAATTTTAACTGTTCTTGGTACGTCCGGTATCATATACGCAAATATTAATTTAATGATAAATACGAGATGCTATATATTTTATAATTATTAGATTAGTTGATTTAAAACATTTTTTTCAATTAACGAAATTAAATGATGTTATTTACCTCAAAAGCAAGAACAAAACCAAGTCTGGCAACTAATAGCTCTTCAGGATTCTTTGTATATTTGTCAAATTGAGCATGCATCCATGATGAATGAAATGCTATAATTACTGCATTTGTCAATACAGATATTAATGATACTATGGACATAATTTTTTCCCACATTCCCAAATCTTGCGTTTGAAATCCAACTGGTCTTTGTAATGTCTGAATATACTATCGAAAGAGGTTTTCAGATAAAAAAAAAAGGTATTAATAATTCTAATAACTAAATAAATAAAGAACAAACTTCTTGAGATTCATATACCTTAAACGCATCAAATCTTATCTCAGTCATATTGTTTATCCAAGCAAATAATGGAGCTAATGGAAAAGCTGTACCAAATAATGTAACAAACCCAAATTGAACTACAATTTCTTCATATTCGGTCCTAATGGTTTCCGAAGACGTAGCTAAACGATCATCATATACCCATTGCGGTACGTTCGTATGTTTTCTATTAGATTCTGCATATTTTTTCTCCAATTCGTCTCGTTCCGCTATATTTTTAGTTTTATACCATTTACTCATTATCCATCTTCAAAGATGAAATTTATTTACATTAGCAAAAGATTCTCTACCTCTTTAAACATAATTAAGGCAAAAGTGTATACATACGGAATTAAAACCTCTTGACCTTGTCCAATCATTTGTTTACCGACAAAAATAATTGCGAGTTGAATTGTAAGTTCATTCATACAGGTTACGTATACCTCGCACTTAAATTAAAAATTATTTATTAATTTTAACACATTCTCTATCGAAATTATTTATCAAGAAATCTACTTACATTTTTCTTAAACAACAAAATGTAAATTAAAGACGAATAAAAATTGACAAAATCAAAAAGGTATGCCTTAAGAATCAATGAATCTGAAATTTTTTAAAACGGCATATATTTAATAAAGAAGTTTGAATATGGTGAAAGTTACAGAATAATCACATACCTTCGAACTGAGTTTGAGTTTTATGATTTTCAAAATTCGTAAGATATCTTGCCACATGTCTGTATATCTAATAAAAAATAATAAACTTAGAAAACGATTCATTCCGTCCTTATAATTTTTAGAAAAAAAAATTTTTTTTTTAAAGAAATTAAAATTTATTACCATGTTCAATATAATAATGGTTGCCAGATTTACAGAAGCTGTAATTACAGTTCTAAGCTTTGGAGGACTAACGTTTAATTGACTTGGGAAAATTATTAACACTCCTACAGTTACGATTACGATTCCTATCTAAAAAAAAAATAATTCAAATTAAAAAATATTTACTTGTAAATTTATGGATATCACCAGATTTGAAATCTTCAAATACCGAAATTAAAACTATTGCTCCGGAAATTAATAATTTAGTTAATTTCTCTTTAAAAGGAAAATGGATCTCTTTTTTCAAAGTAACGGGGGATACACGGAGCGCTATAAAGAAAAAACAATATGTATTAATAATTTTTCTGTATATATTTATTCTTGAAATTATTAACTTACTAGTTCCATAAAATTCAGGTCTTGGAAGTTCTTCTCTTTCGAAGTCAATCACGTCCCAATCGTATTGTATTGAGGCGTTGGCTCTTTTCCATGATTCTAAGAAACAAGTAGCCCAAATTGCCATTAGGAATGCATACGGTGCCGTAAGCGCGTTATCCCAAATTTTTGAAGCGCCTTGTAAATCGTTCAAATTCGTTCCGCTAAAATAATAATAAAAAAAAGGTTATAAACGAAAATAAAATCAAAAATTTTATTTACAACAAATAGATATTGTACATTTCCGCGTCAATTACTCCATAAAGAACTACAGTCAAACCTGCAACACTTGCTATTGACAACCATGACGTATAAAAGCCTATAAATAGTCGATAAATACAATTTAGTACTTATTTTTTCATAGTTACAAAAATTCAAAGATATCAAATGATTAAAAATAACCACCTAACCAAACAAAGTATAAAGCAAATTTTTCACCGAAATATTCTCTTATTTTTTCTATTGGTTGTTTCGTTCGACTTTTAACCCATAATTCGTTTAATTGAGCTCTTAAATTATATTTTTCAATTTCTTCAGGAGACGTAACTGAACCACGCTTAATTTTTGGAGAACCATCGTGAATAGGATAAAACTTATCATAAACATGAGCCTTAAGAAGTTTGCTAATCGCTAAAGCATCTATTTTTCTTTTAACATATATCACCCGACCATTAGCTAATGTCACTTTTTTATTAATCTGATTAGCTGTAATTATCATTCTATGAACCAATAAATTTCTTATTGAACAAGTAAAGAAATTCAATGAAATTTCTGCTATATTTTTATTAGCTTCTGCTCCTTTAAACTTTCTCAAACGATCCTTTTTGAAAAAGGATGACTCTTTTTTAAGATCTATTTTATATGAAAAAAATTCTTTGAATCTAGAAAATATAGTTTTGCGACGACATATATCAAACATTGATAAATCCTCAGGTAAACTATCATCCTAAAAATAAATATCAATATGAATAAAGTTAATGAAAATATAAAAGTGCGCTTTTTAAAATTTTCACTTACGTTAAAACGAAGTTTAATTTTAGTTTGTTGAGCTTGCTCACATAATCTCTCGAATGGAGCAATAACTTTAACATAAGTATTATCTCCTTCTGTATCAATTTCGTGTTCTAGAAACAATCCAGCACGAAGAAGCAAACGTTCAAAGTTTTGACGTTTCATGGCTCGAATCTCGTATTTCTCATTATTTTCATGATCATATAGGTGTTTGACTTTATCATTCTCATATTTTAAAATGAAATCTGGGAATGGATAATCATAAATTACTTTTGCAAGCGCATCAGAATTAGGATATTTCTCCGGATCTAAAAAAAGGTATTTTTATTTTCGTAAATATAGTTATAAATTTTTTTTTTTTTTTTTTCATTTTTCACAATTATTTTCACTCACCAAATTTCAAAATAGTTGTCTCCAAAGTAACACCAGGATTACTTTTCACCCATTCATCCATTTTATTATATAAATTTTGATCTTCTACATTTATTAAATTTAAAGTACGATGCGCTTCCACTTGTAGTTTGATAATTTCAAATTTTTCTAAATGCTCGTCCAAATCATTATGAAGTGATGTTGCTGAAAAATTAGGTCGTCCTAAAATTGTATCTATTATCGTACTTCTACTCTGTTCTTTTCGATTATTTGATTTTTCGGATAATTCCTTGTACAAAGAATTGATATAATTAATTTTGTGAAAAATTCAATTTATTGAAAAAGTACATTTTGAACATTTGAAAGTCTTTAATTTCTTACTCCATCCTCTGAGATAGGAATTTCTATTTGTCTAAAAAGATTTTTTCCTTCAGACATTTTTAAATTACATTAAAAAAAATGAAAAGAGTATCGTACCCAAATTGTCTCGTTATTTATTTCTGGTAAAAAAAAAAAATATACCCATCCAACAATTAGCAATTACAGTAGATGTAGTGTTACAAAAGTAAAATAACTCGATTGGTCATACAAATGAAATAACTATAATAATTACATCATAAATCACTTGTAAATCATAACCACGTCTTGCATTCTAAATGAATTTTCCCAAAATAAGTAAAACTTGTTCGTTAACAACCTAAAATTTGTTAAACAATTTAAAGAAATCAATCGTCATTTTTGACGAATTTTATGGAGCCTTTGACAATCGTAAAGGGGAAAAAATAAAAAATGAGGTTAAAAATCTGAACATGTTTTGGCCTAAAAATCATATTTGGCAAAAGTCGATTTTTTTCCGGCAGTTTCTATTGCAAAGTCCCATATGGTTACACGATTTTTTTGTGCATTGTATTAAGAAAAACTGCCAACGTGTCACGAACAAAAAATTCTCACGAGCCAAAGTCAACGATCCATTTAGGCTTCTTTGGGGAATTCTTTAATGAAATTTTGAAAAAATCCATTGATGCTATATCTATTGTTATATATTTGCCATGATATCTATATTCAATTTCAATTTTTCAATTCGATGTGAAAACTATAAATTAATAAATTTAAATAAAGACATGAAATGTTCTTTTGTAAAGTTGAAATTACATCGTATCTTTGAACTAATTTTTCCTTGATATTATTAAATGATCATGTATGCTTTTGGTGGTGTTATCAGAGGGTGAATACCTTAATTATTTATAGCATGGATCTATTCGTCGATCTTATAGTACAGCATTTACTTTAGAACAATATATTTTATCATTTTTTTTTAATTAGTAACGGTAACGTTAAAGAAACATTTATTTTATTGTATAATTATTATTATTATTTTTTGTTAAAATCATATATATTTTCAATTCATTTATTTAAAATGTATTCACAAGAGATGTTATAAAATATGAAAATCATCCTTTCGTGTAACTTTTAAGGAAATCGCCTTTTTTAACTGAAAAATAAAAACAGGGGTTTGGGATTTCATGATAGAGAGAGAAAGAACTTTGCATTAATGGACTCGTTTTTTTTTTTTAAAAAAAAAAAAAAATCATTCTTCGAAATTGGATGCAAGGTCTCGACTTGACTTAAAACTTATAATCGAGAGATTTTTTTTTTATTTTGTCGGAAATTAATTTTAGATCGGATATTTATTGAACTAAGGAATACTCAAAAAACAGACGCATTTTAATGTCTATAAAACAAGATTTACCATTCTTCTATTGAAAAGTATGTAGTCGTGAAAAAATCCGCAAAATATGGATTTACCAAATTTATCGATAAACTTAATCAACGATTGATGAATAAAACTGTTAAAAAATATATTCAAGACTTTCCTTATACGCTTATAATATAAAAAAAAATTTTTTTATTTTTATCGAACACGAGCTATTTAATTTAATTAGAATAATAACAATAATTTTTTAAATAAACTAATAATTAACAAACAGTCGAAACAATTATTAAAGCAGATTCAAAAGTTTCATTTTCTCCACCTTCCATCACACGAGTAATAGGAAGATAGGCAGGTCGATTGTATTTTTGAATATAATCCTATATGAAAAAAATAATGTAACAATTAATAAAAATTTTGATTATATGCGGTGTCATTGTTATTTATATTACCTGAGCGTATTGTAAAGAATATTTTTTTTCTTTAACAGTAGAATTTTTACCGATCCAAACGAAAACTATAATACATCATTGTTAATAAATCATTTTCGATAAAATTAATATAAACTTTCTTCAAACGTACCTTCATGACCCGCATCAAAAACAAATACATCATTAGTATCAAACTGATCCCTGGTAATTGTACCAGTAGCTTCTTCCTTGAAAGTCAATTCGCCAGAAGAATCACTTACTCTTTAAGCATAAAAAATTTAATCAATATTTTATTTTATCCTTTCTAACTGAAAAGGAGTATAATAAAGTAAATACCTGAAGAGTTTATGTTCAATTTTAGTAATATCTTCAGCGGTATCTTCATCAGCAGGTTTAATATCGCCTTTACTACCGAGTGCATCCCAGAAGCTACCCATTTCTCTATCTCCTTCATCTGAAAATTCAAAAGCAAAATCAATTAAGAGTCGTAAAATTTCTTTTGAAAAGGAAAAAAAAAAAAATCTATTACCAATTACGATAATCTTGCAAGCCCCTTGTCTTTCGCCTTCGATAGCCCTAACAAATTCAGCAGCTTTAATTCTCTCAGAACCTTGAGAATGTTTACCATTTAATTGATAAAGAGTTGTTCCAACATCTAATATAAACACATCTCCACTATTCAAAGATGTATAATCTTTTAGTACTTCTCTAATTACCACTGTACGTTTAATTTGTTTTAATTTAAGTAAACGATGGCGATATTCAACTGGTTTAAGACGATTAAATCCTGACTCTATTCCTCCATCTTCAACTTGAAATTGTTTGAAATAGGAAAGGAACAAGTTTGATTCACAATCTTGAACCTTATAAAGGTGACAAAAAGTTAAATTAGAAAACTAAAATGAAATACATGAAACAAAGTTCATTAAAGTTACCTCACGATGTTGAACTGGAGAAGTTCCGAGAACTAAATATGCGAATAATCAACCAAATAAATACATAGAAAATCATCATAAAGACCTTAGTATGACTAAACTTACAATCATCTAGCTCAACAGTCTTGTATGCAGCAGTTCCAACTTCATCCTAATTGAGATTTTTATTAGTATTTTTTTTTTTTTTGATATATATATATAAAAATAAAATATATTTCCGAATTTTTTTACTTGACTGCTATCTAATCCGAGCCAATAATGAATATCATGGGCTAACGCTTCAGTTTTATCATTCTTCTTGTAAGACTATTATGCAATACAAAAAAAAAATAAACAATGGTTTATTAAAATAATTATAAATATAATTAAATGCCTTACATGAAGAACAATGTAACTGTCACCTATAATATAAAAACAACATATATAGTAAAAATAAGTGAGATAATGCAAACAAAAACAAATTTTTATACAACATACCAGAATAAAAATGTCCATAATCATTTTTTGGCACTGGTACAACGTGAAATTTTTCTATGCGCCATATCCAAAGACCACTATCAAATATACAAATATAAAATTAATGATTTTATCCATCATATCGAATTGAAAAACAATACTTACGCTTCATGACCGACCTTGGTAGAAGGGTCGGCCCACGCTTGCTCTTGAGCACCAGCTTCAGCACGAACGTCTTTCTCAAGTTGAGTGCCGAAGTTTGCAAGGTTAGTAGTAGCAATATCTAAAATAAAATAAAATAAAATAAAAAAAAGATATATCAAGTTATGATGTCTATGTTAACACAAAACCAAAGCAAAATACTTGTAAAATTTACCCCACTTTGGTTGTCTGGTAAGTTTCATGATAGAAGCAATTATGAGAAAAAAAAAAAAAATTTTCGTCAATTTAAAATTTTCCCAGATACAAGATCTGTATTCTGTGCCATTTATAACGCCGATATTTTTTTTTATATTGCGTAACGTTCGATTTCAACTTCAAAAGCTAATTTTCTTTTTGGGGAAGTCTTCCTTTTATTATCTAATATTTTTAATTAATAACCCTTTTTTTAGATTTTAATTTTATTTAAATCAAAACAATTTTTTAATATTGCGTTTTACATAACCATATCTGCTATGTATAAAACATTTAAATTTACTAAGCAAAATTTGTAACTTTTGCATTATAGGATAAATAATTTTATTGAATCACACTTTTTTTATTATTATAAAAACTTCTTATCAACGATGAAATAACTCTCTCATTATTACATCAATTTTCTCTATTAAATAACTTGATTCCTTTTAGTTTTAATTTTTTCTTTTATTTTAATTCATAATTAAAAATGTACTCCTTTAATAGATGTAAACTAATATTTTGAAGATTAATATTTCTTTTAATCATTTAATATCAATAAATAACTATTTTGTAAAATTTATTAATGCCTGCCAGTATTCGTTCATATAAACTATTCTATATACTAACCATGATCATTAATATACAGACCCCGCCAAAAGTCTCCGAACGCTTTTTGGCTCAATGTAAAACTTAAAATTTTAGTTTATTAAAAAAATTTATTAATTTATTTATTAATTTACGATACGCTACACATTTGGTACTAAATAATTAGTTACT
>CAJVPQ010002322.1:0-14238 GCA_910591825.1 Funneliformis caledonium
ATAATAATAAATAATTACAATAAATATTTGCTAAAATATTAATATTTATAATCGATAAATAAACAGATTTGTCGAATTCACGTAATTCTGTAACATTTGTAACAAATAAAACTGTAAATTGCAAATAAAAAAAATTTAAAATAACTGAACTGTTATAAAAAAATAATGTTTACAACTGATTATTCTATATAATACAAAACTATTCGGCAGGCTACACCTTCACCTCTAGTTAAACATAATTATGATTGCTTATTTTAATTTGCTGATCAAATAAATCATTATCTTCTAAAGTTTGGTTCAGCTACCCTTCTAATGATTTATTCGCTTTTATTACTTTCATACTTATCATTGTTTCTAACACGATAAAAGGTTACTATTTATAAATTGTGTCAGAGTTGTAGAACTTGGAGCAAATTTATTGTTATTTTTACTAAACAGCCTATAGAATTATTAGTAATTATAAAGAAACAGATATTTGCTTTATATTTCCAGCTTCTGTTTCTTTCTTGATTCACCATATGCTAGTATTAATGTTTGTTTATTTGTTATGATTTTTCTTTCCTCTTGATAAATTTCATAAGTAATTCTTTCTTTGTCTAGATACTTTCAGAGAGTTTAGATATCATTGATTTTAAAAACATAAGGCTCAATTTTTTCTCCTTGAACTTTCTTTAAAATACTTCTAATGGTACTGTAATTCTTGGGTTCCATAATAGATTTAATGTAAATTAGTTTCATATATTTTATTTTATATAGAGATAATCCTATATATATTAATCCTGTTATAGTTTATATCCCTCATATTCTGGTATAATAAAGGGAACATTAAAATTAACAAGTCCATTAAGTTATGAATAAGTACTATTATTACTTTTTAAAATGTCATCAGTCACACTGATCAATTGTATAGTCACATTATAATCAGCCTCTCATTTATGTCACATAATAGAATGTTCACTTTGTCTGGTTTTGTTGCAGCATGCTCCAAATCATTCAATATCTTATTATTAAATTTTTCAATAGGTCATAATTCTTTCTTAGAAAAATCTGTTAGACATACATACCTAAATCAGAATATGATACGAATTTTTAATAATAAATAATCAAAACATATATTTCCTTTTAAAAAAATTTATATCAAATACCTAACATATATTTTAGCTTCTTTGTTAAGTAAATAGATGGTATTCAACACTTTAAAAGAGTGATCTCAATTGTTTTAACATTTTATTCACAGATACTAATGTTTTATTGAAAATAATATTTAATATGTTATCATTATGAAGTATAACTATATTCTTAAAACAAATTTATATTTCTAAAATACTTAAATATAAGTTTAAATGTAAGGCCTTTAAAGCTTCTTGCTTATTAATAATTGAAATCATCCTTTTAGTAAACTAGTTTAAAAAATGTAACTTCACTAGTAATATCATATGCTAATTTAGAAGCTTTGCTATTTTAATTTTATAATTTTTATGTAGTAATTCTATCAAATAACAGATTCAGATGCTCTATCATTTACAATAATATAAAAATTTGTCTAAACTATAAAAGGTTTAATTAGTTATAAATATAAATATATTATTTAATTTACACAGTTAAAAATTAAATATGTTTTCATATCGCAAGTATTTTAATATACAAATTCTTGACTCATATCATTGCTTTCTTAATAATACTATAAGAATTACTAATAACTATTATATTTTATATTTTTTATATTATATCTAATAATTTGTATAATAGAAATATCAGAATTAAGAAGAAAAAGTCTATTAAGAATTTGTCTTCAAGAAAATAATCCTTATAATTATTTTACTTCTTGCTAAGCTTTTTATGTTCAATTTTTTGCTTTATTTATCATTAAGATACTTTTCAGATTTTTCTAATCTTTGGATTTTTATTCTTTATGTAATTTATTTTGTTTTTCTAATATACTATCAGCAAATAAATTTTATTATTTAATAGCTTATTCAATTTCTTTATACAATTTTCATATTTTCAATTTGCTAGAATATAATTCAATTAAGTAATAAAAGTTTAACACAAATATAAATCACATGTTACAAAAAGTTAAATAATTAATACTTATAGATTTTTGCTCTTATGAAGCATATATATTATAGTTAATTTTTCAATTTTTAATTTTTCAATATATTGTAAATTACTCTTTTTTTTTCTAAAAATATCAACTATATAAATATTCAAAGAAATTTTCAAAAATTTAAAGAAAATTTAATATAATTCTAATATAAACTTGAAAACATTCAAAAATAATTGTCATTAATTTTTTATTATCAGCTAAACTTTGTTAAGTATTCATTTTTCTTTTGAATAATTTATAAATTTATCTATTCCTTTTTTAGTTTTTTACTATCTTCATTTTTATATATTCTTTTCTTTATAATTTGATGAATCATTTTAAATTTGAAGGTTATAATGACTGTTTACTATAATGAATATAATTTATTGAAGAATAAAAAAGTTTTTAAATTTTACAAAAGATCTTAACAAAATATCATAATCATAAAAAATCAAGTTTTTTAATCTTACTAAATTCACATTTTCTAAATAAATTATTTAGCAAATTTAATACTATTTAAATATAAATTTCAATTTTACTAATATTAATATTAATATTTATAAATAAAAATAATATTTTTTATAATACTACTAATTTACAAATTTATTTTAATATTTTTAGAGTATAATTTAAATTTAGTTATTTTAAATTATCTTTAATTAAGGTTACTTATTTAAATTAACTTTAAATTTAGTAAAATATTTAAACTTTAATTTTACTAATTTTTTATTAAAGTTTTAATACAGTTTTTACCATTTTTAATAAGTTTTAATATAGTTTTACCTTTTCTTGAATTTGTAGATTTTTTAATATGATTTTGGTAAATTTACCTTTTTCTATTTAAATAATCTGTAAAACCTTTAGGTTATTTACCTTACTTTTTAAACAAATTTATTAAATTTTTTTTGTATTTTTAGTAATACACTGTTTTATTATAACAAAAAATTTTAGTTGTAAAATTTTGTTAAAATCTGTTGTATTTTTAAAACTTTAATAAGCTTTGAACAAATACAATGTAAAAAAAAAATAGATATTTAAATAATTTTTTTACAGATTAAATCCGATCTAGACGTATTTCATCTCTGATTATTCATAATTTTTCTTTTTCTACAGCTTTTCTCTAGCTTTCTCTACCTTTTCATTTTTTTTCATTTAATAATATTAATATGTCTGCAACAGATATTCCCGAAAATGCTCCGGAGCATTGCCCAGTATGTTGAAATTTTTTTTTTCCCCAAAACATCGAAGTTTCTTATTTCTTATTTGTCATTTATAAAAGGGACCAACCACTGAACAAGCGGGAACAGCTTCGGCATGTCAAGGTTGTCCAAACCAAAATGTATGTGCCACTGCTCCAAAGGGACCGGATCCTGGTAAATTTTTATATTAATATTTTTTGTTAAAATAAATCTTGATTTATTAATTTTAAACGAACCAAATTATTATAGATTTGCCATTCATCAAAGAGAGAATGGATTCGGTTAAACATAAAATCCTTATATTATCAGGTAAAGGAGGAGTAGGTAAAAGTACATTTACTTCACAACTTGGATTTGCTCTTGCCAATGATGAGAATATTCAGGTAAATGATATATGTAAAATAGATAATTTTATCTTCAGTAATAAATAAACCTTTTTTATTTTTATTAAGGTTGGAATTATGGATGTTGATGTGTGTGGACCTTCAATTCCAAAAATTATGGGGCTAGAGGGAGAACAAATTCATCAAAGTTTATCAGGATGGTCAGCAGTTTACGTACAAGATAATTTAGGTGTAATGTCAATCGGATTCATGTTATCAAATCCCGATGACGCAATTATTTGGCGTGGTCCGAAGAAAAATGGTAGAAAAGTAATTTAAAATTTGATAAAATCTTTACTTGTGATACAAACATATTAATCTTATTTTATCGATATCATAAATAGGATTGATTAAACAATTTTTAAAAGATGTAGATTGGGGAGATTTAGATTTTATGTTGGTAGATACACCACCTGGTACATCAGATGAACATTTATCAATTATTCAATATCTTAAAGAGAGTGGAATTGATGGAGCTGTTATCATTACAACACCACAGGAAGTAGCTTTACAGGATGTTAGAAAAGAAATTGATTTTTGTAGAAAAGTAAAAATTCCTATTATTGGAGTTGTTGAAAATATGAGCGGGTTTGTTTGTCCTAAATGCAAGGTAATAATGGAAGGCCAGCTGATACTTGTTTTGATGATGAGAGACTTTTATTTAATGGAGGTTTTTTTAATCATATTTAGGGGGAATCAGTGATATTCTCTCCAACGACTGGAGGAGCAAAAAAAATGGCGGAGGACGTAAAAATCCCTTTTTTGGGATCCATTCCTTTGGATCCTAGAATAGGTACGATAGATCTATTGATTTTATAATATTTAAATGGTTTTTTTAATCTATTTTATATTTATTTTTTTAGGCAAAGCTTGTGATACTGGTGTATCATTTTTAGATGAATATTCAGATTCTCCAGCATGTAAAGCATATCTAGATATTATTACAGGTAGAAAAAGACTTTCAGTTTAATTGAAAAGCAATCAAGTTATTTGCATTATAATCCAAACTTTTTATTTTTTGTAGAAATTAAGTCTTCGTTGACAACGCAAGGAAATTTTTAAAATAATTAAATACTAAATTACTTTATTCAGTATTTTTTTATCTCTATTTATTATGTATTTTTAATAAAAATCCAACTAAATTCAAGTTTATTAAAATTAAATCAAAAGCATTTGTATGATGATTATTCAACATCAGCCTAAAAAAAAAAAAAACGCGAGTAAAAAAAAAAAAAAAAAAAATTACGGTGTATGATTCGAAACTGAGAGAAAAGGGGAAAGAGAAAAAAAGAAAGAAAAAATTTAAAAAAATACGTCAAAAATTATAATAATTAAATTTAACGCGTTTTAATAAAGTCTATATTACAAATTATATTAAACGATAAAATTACGCGATAAAATTATGATACGAAATTTACAAATAAAAGGTTCGTGATTAAAAATAAAATCACCAAACTTCAACACGTAATTTTTCTATGCCTTTTCTATCATTCTTAGATTTCTTGTTTAAGGCCATGGTTTTCTTTAATAATTTGTATTTTTTGAATTCAGGATCTCTATTAGTATCACCTTTAACTAAATCTTGATTACTTTCTAATTCAGCATTGGAAATCAAAGAAGACATTAATTTTTGGGAATGGATTCGATGAAGTTTAGTATTGTTACGACGAATTTCTTTACGATTTGATGGTTCGGCGGAACCTATTGTATCGTCATAGTCTACGTCATGATCGCCTTTTAGTATGGGATCCGCATCATCGCTATTAACAACTTTTGGAGGGTTGGAAGGTTTCTTTTTCTCTTGTGAAATTCTATTAGTTTCATTATCATTTTTAGAAGGTTTTTCGTTGTTAGAAGATTTACGGCCCCATTTAGCAGCAGCAGCATACGTAGGATGTTTATGTGCTTGTATAAGTTGATATTCATCATCATCTCCACATTCACTTATAGAGTGAACGGCGTGAACAGTAATACGTTGAGCCAGGTCAATGTCTTCTTCAATGTCCCATTCACTGATTTCTTCCCAATGTTCGTTGGACATGATTATATTTGTTTTATAAAGTAGGTATTTAGGATTTTATTATTTTTTATTTATTTATTTATTTTTTTTTAAAAAAAAAAGGAGGGAAGAGATGAAAAAGATGAAAATTTTATTTAGTTGCTTTCTTTTTTAATGAGAGGAAGGGGGACAAGCAAAATTGGATGCGTTTTATATATTTTAATTTGTAATTGCATTGTTATTTATACAATATAATTTTCAATTGAACGCGCAGTCCTTATCTTGGTCAATCGTTTATTTTAAAATAAAGATATATATGGTCTTTTGATAATACATATATATATAATTTAAAATCGGCCGTTTGTAGTGCATGTGAGTCCATTTTCTGCGGTAATTTGTCAAAATATTATTTGCAATAGGACGTACATAATATCTTGATAGTCCGCATTTTGGTTTATAAACCATTTTTGGAAAAGTCATTACTCTTTCCTAGATTTCTTGAGGAGCGTACATGCCGGAATTTCTGATGGATTATTGCTGCGTCATCTTTTTTCTAGCAAGAATCTTTGTTTTTTTCTCGCTAAAAGGAACTTTCTTTAGCTTGTTGTGCTGCGTGATACCGTACGTTATATAAAAAAGGGAATAAAAAAGAGGAGTCGCAGCATTTGCATTGGCGCAGAACATTAGTCATTTTTAGTAATTTTAATAAACGATAAGATTTAAATTAAAATCTCTTTGACGAAATGTTCATAAATATTGACACCACAATAAACTTTGTTGATTGTTTATTAAAAAAAAAAAAAAAAAGCATCTCAAAGGATTCAGATTAAACGTTCTAATTATCCAATAGGAAAATTCCGAACGAAGGCGTAGCAAAAACGTCGAGATATTATTTGTTTATTGAGAAAGTGTAACGTGCATGTATCGTGAGAAAAGAATGTGAAACTGATGAAAAGGTCGATCCATGTATTTGAACATTTTACTATAAATAACTCACTATCCATAAATGTCCTTTATTTTTTTAATCTCGTGTTCCCAAAGGAAATGACATAATTTTTGGATAAGATTTAAAATAAAAAAAGATAACGACATATTTTAATTTTATTTCGCATGAAAAAAGTTGGTTTGGCGGTCACATTATTCATATCGGACCGCATGATATTAGTCACAAGGTCTCTCACAACTGTTAAACCTAATACGGATCTTCGGGTAATACTGACAAGATGAGTCATTGATAATTCACGTAAAATCCCGTTATGTTTCTTTGTTCTGTTGGATCATCATAAAAAAGATAAATAATAAATAATAAATAATCCAGCACGAAAAGACGTGTGTTATTTATGTGATTTATTTTAATGGATCACCTATTAGGGGTAATAATAATAAATGCAAGATGAGGAGTAGGATGCCTCAATTAGAAACGCACCTTTAAATCTTACCAGAATTACGAGAGTTCACAAAGACGGTAAATCCGGATTTTACTTATCCGGCCTTATTTTTTGATTATCCGTTTTCCCTCGTATAACTGCTCGAATCCTTTCACAATCTGCCAATGTTGCTAAAACTTTCGGAAATCGTGCCCTTTTGCAAAAATTATTTTCAGGTCGATTACCTTGTGTAAAGACTTTGTCATTTTGATTTGTATATATGGTATATGATTACTGGTTTGGGTATAGAGAATTAATAATCATTTCGCACGCACGGATGTATTTTCCTAATAAAAAGATAAATAAAAAGATATGATCCACATACACAATAAAGTACAAAGGATTGTGTCATCTTTGATCAAATGATTTATTAATATTTAATTACCTAAACAATAATTACACATTATTTAATTATAATGACAATTCTAAGGAGCTCTTATGATGTACATAAATAAAAAAATTTAACAATAGTTCCTCAAAAACTTCGGAGAAACCTTTCTTACCCCTAAAATTAAAAAATACAAGGATGCGTTTAGTAATGTGATGAAATGTGATATGTGAGGGGAAAAAATAAATTTGGCATTTTGTATAAACTGGGTCAGGGTTAAAAAGCTCATTAATATTGTATTCATTCGATGAAATGTTTTACACCGTCATGTGAAGAAATTCAAAAAGAAAAATCATCATTCCCAGCTTATCAGCGACTTATTTTTTTGAAAAGGTGATTTTTTTACATACCTTTCTGTCACGTGAAATTATTGATTTTTTTATTATGAAGGATTTAATTTTACAATATCTGATGACGCTATACACAACCTTACTCAACCGCCTTGAAATTTTGTAATCTTAAAATTAATAAAACAATAAAACAGAAAAAATTATGTTATTGAAACCTACAAAAAAAAAAATTCAAGATTGAAGAAAAAAAAAAAATTTTTTTTTTTTTTTTTTTTCAAGCCTATTTTTATAACCAATTATTATCTGTCCCTAAAATAAATGTGACGTAGTGACATTTAAAAACTGATGAGTGGCTTAGAATTGATTAGAGGAATATGATCAAAATTTTTTAAAAAAATTTCCCTTTTCCTTTCCTTTTTTTTTCTTTTTTCTTTTTCTTTTTTTTTTTTTCTTTTTTTTTTTTTTTTTTTTTTTTTTTTTTTTTTTTTTTTTTTTTTTTTTTTTTTTTTTTTTTTTTTTTTTTTTTTTAATGAAAACTTACATGATCTTGTTTGATTAATATGACATTGTTTGGAAAATTATATAATCAAGTTAGACCACTATTATTTGTACGTGAAGTATGCTATAACGATGGGTTACGTAAACAAATTCTTTATTCAATAAATACAAAGGTTCAATTGTCATTTTTAAAGAGAACTATGTATACAAGAGATGAAATTGATAATTTTACAGATCATGAAAGATTTATTGAAGAAACTGAAGATTCAAGGGAATCAGAAAATTTTTCAACCATTGACGAAATCGTTGATGATACAATAGATACACTTGATATAATTCCGGACAAGGATGAATTGATTAAAAACCCTCCAATCGTAAGGCGTAACAAACATTGGTCTAGGTTAGAAGTAAAGGTTTTGGAAAGTCTCATCGAAAAGTATGGAAAAGATTGGGAAACGATCTCTCAACATATGTTCGAGAAAACACCGCAAGAATGTGAAGCTCAATATGAGGACATGATGAAGGGTCGACCGGACCTTAGACAACCTCTTAAAGGTTTACCTGACTTCACCGAAAGTGAAATCGCTCAGATAAATAATTTAATTGAAGAGAATGGTCGTAGTTGGCGTAAGATTGCGAAACATTTTTATGGTAAATCCGCACTCGCAGTTGAAAGTTTTGTAAAGAATAATCCGAATAGATTTCCATCCCTTTACAAACGTTCCATAATCATGAAACAATTTAAGGGATCGGCTTGGACGGATGAGGAATTAAAATCCTTGAATGAACTCATTGTGAAATATGGACGAGATTATGATGCAATTTCAGAAGAGTTGCCTGGTAGAAGTCCCAAAGCCATAGAGAGAAGCATCTCAAAACACATGTTGGACCTTCCTGCGCTTCATTCTGGAAAAGTCGCGGATTGGTTCAGATCTTCAACCATTTGGAGTGAATCAGAAACGCGTTTATTAAATGAACTGGTCGAAACTTATGGTTTCAATTGGGAAAAGATCTCGGAATACCTACCAGGTCGATCACCCATTTCTTGCAGCGCTAAATTTTATGGCAGCTGGTCAACTTGGAATACCAAAGTGACCGCCCTGGTGCCTCACAAATGGCCCAAAGAAGTATTACAATTTTTAGACTTGTTGATAGAAAGATACGGGAGATGGCAAATCATACCACTTCTCATACCAGGAATAACGCCCGCAAACTGGTTTTCGCCCTTTTACCCTCAATCTAGAGTTTGGACGACGAGTGAAAAAGTGATTTTACAATATTTGGTAAGAACTCTTGGATACAATTGGGAAAAAATTTCAGAATATTTTCCTCACAGGCAACGTTGGTCAATTATTCGTGAAGTACTCGGTAATATTGAATATTATGAATCCGTAAATGCAAATGAGAATGATTTAATAACAAAACTTGCCGTGCCAAAAAAGCAAAAACGTCGTTCTTCACTTTGGCCATATGATGAAGTGAAGAAATTATATGAACTCAAGGAAAGATATTCTTCTAATTGGTATCAAATATCAGGGGAACTTCCTGGTAGAACTCCTGCTGCATGTTATCTAAAGGATTTCGTACTCACAAATGCGTGTAAGGAATTAGATAATAAGTTAAGCGCTCTCGAGATTTGTCATTTACAAGAACTCCTCAGAAATCATGGCGACGATTGGGATATTATCTCGAAATATATAAAAAATAAAGATATAAATGAAATTAAGAATATTA
Organism: Funneliformis caledonium; assembly: GCA_910591825.1. NCBI lineage: Eukaryota > Fungi > Glomeromycota > Glomeromycetes > Glomerales > Glomeraceae > Funneliformis > Funneliformis caledonium. The sequence continues at coordinate 10,005 of CAJVPQ010002322.1, forward strand.
TAAATGAATATCCTAAAATTTTCCCACCTGTATTATTTGGATCACAAACCGGAATTACAGGTCATTGGACGGAAAAGGAAGAGGCATTATTTAAAAATCTTATCGCATCACATGGAAATAATTGGAAATTCATCAAAAATTTTTTCCCAAGGAAATCATACAAACAACTCTATGAATATTATCAAGCGAATCGAGAAACTTTTCCCGATGCGTATTCTATGAATACAAATTATTGGGTATTTAATCGATCCTCATGGAAGAAGGAAGAAAATGATTCATTAAAAGAATTAATAACTAAACATCATGGTGATTTTGATTTGATTTCACGCAACCTTCCTGGTAGGACAAGTGCTGCTATTAAAGCTCATATCCGTAATCATCCTGAACTTTTCTCCTCAAAACCAGGAATTGAACAAAATCGACAATCGAAAGAAATTTGTAAAAAAGGTCAAAAAGTTCAGAAAGATCAGAAAGGGTCAAATATATATTGGACAACAGAAGATGAAAATAAATTACTAGAATTGGTAAATTCTCACCCAGTTGATTGGAGTAAAATTGCTGCTGAATTTCCTTCTAGATCATTAAGTGCCTGTAAAACCAAATATCGTTCTTTACTAAAACCAGAAATGACGATATCGAGATTTATTGATACTTACAAGGTTTCATAAAATTCAATTTATCAATTTGTTATTAGGAAGAGATTGTAAATAAATGTTTTTCAAGAAAAGATGGGTTCAATAAAAAAAAAATCTAGTATATAAGAGTGCGTTACACGACAAAATCAATGCAAAGTAGATCAATCGGGATCTAAGAACCGATTTGAAGGTTGACCTTCCGTAAACCACAAAAATGAACTACACACAAGCTCTTTAAATAATTCGAACGACTCCTCCAACTAATTCCTTAAAACGTCACTTCCGATTTCCATGTTTGTTCAACCACAAGAAAAATTTTCAAATAAAATTTTCGAAATAACCACCAACCATAACTTTAATGCGATGCCGGCGCCAGAGAACGCAACGTCTCCTACATCGCCTTTTTCTTTTGTTCCTTCTACAATTTTAGAAGGGGATGTAGCTTCTGTTAATTCTTTCAAGTCAACGGATACCAACTATACCGGAGATCAAGAAAGTTTAGCTTCCGACTTTGCAGTAAGGGAAAATGATCTGCAAGGAATAATAAAAATCCTTTGTGAGCTTGATGTATGATTATATTTTGTTTATTAATTCTAATTTTTTTTTAAGGACTATCTAATTTTTTTTCTTTTCTCTTTCTTCATTCATTAGGGTGGTCTGAGTATAGCATTAGAAAGAGTAAAACAGGATGTAGTGACAGCAAAAGCATGTATCATTTAATTATTTTTTATTTTTATTTTTCATCATTTAATCATAATTATTAATATTTTATCCAATTACAATATTTTCGATTTATTAGGAAGTGGCCACTTTTTTGAGAAAAAGAGCCGCAATAGAAGAAGAGTACGGTAAAATGATGATGAAATTAGCAAAGAATTTACAAGAAAGTCATCATACTAATGATACGAAACAGGGGTTAATTTCTCGAATTTTTTTTTTTTTACTTTATATTATTATAGTTTGTTGATTAATATTCGTTTTATAATTAGATCATATGGTGACAGTTGGTTAAGCATATTAAAAATACACGAAAACATAGGAGAAAATAGGGTTAAACTTGCATCCGCGATTCAAGAAATATCTGAAGATGTAACTGTCCTTTATAAGGACATAGATAAAGCCAGAAAAAATGTATTGAAAAAAATTCCTTTAGTTATTACTAAAATATATTTATTAATACTAACAATAAAAAATAATATTGCAAAATTTTAAATAGCTTAAAGATTCCGGGCAAAAATATGAAAAAGCAATTCAAGATTCAGAAACATCCTTAGAAAAGGTGACTGTTAAATCTTTATTTTTTTTAAAAAATGTTTTCCTATTATACATCTCTTATCTTTATTATTTTTATAGGCTAAAGGGAAATACGATTCATATAGTGAAGATTGGGAACGTACTATTTTACAAAAGCATGGAGATTCTCCTACTACTTCAAAACCAAAGACTTTGCCAAAATCAATATTTTCTAAACAACCAAAGACCCCAACACAGGTTCAATTATAATTTATTTGAAATATATAAATTGGATTGGATTTTATCATGATTTACTAAATGCGGTCTAATCCTGAGTGTTCATAAAAAAAAATCTCTCTAGTTAGTTAAAATGGAAGAAGATGCTAGAAATAAAGCCGAAGCTGCAAATGCAACATATAAACAACAGCTAATAGCTGCAAATACAGCACGCCATGACTATTATGACGTACAACTACCCAGCATAATTACGGTAATATACTATATATATATTCGTTTATTAATTTGTAATTGTAATTTTTTTTAAAAGATAAATATTGAAGCTTTTCTTTTAAAAAAAAATAAAGACCCTCAAAGAAACTGCCGATGAATGTGACGTAGGTCTTCAATATCATTTGGCGCGATATTCTTACTTATTTGAAAATACTATTGTATGCGACGGTTTGCTTATAAACCCAATCAATGACGAAGATGGTAATTACGCAAATAAAACAAAATGAAGATCTAATCATGACATTTAGTTTTTTTTCCACCCTGCATACACGTATTTTAAATTTCTTACCAGATGAATAATGCTCATTTTACAACATCTTCACTTTATTCTCTCTCTTTAAGGTCCTGCTTTACGTAAAACCGTGGAAAAAATCAGTAATGACGAAGATTTTTACAATTATGTGAAATCTCATGACGTTATGACAAGAAAGACAAAAAAATCTGATATTCCATATGATCAATATAATTTGGTATAGCATTAACTCGTATAAAAATTTTTGTATTGGCGATTTTATTTTCTTATTCTATTTTTCTTTTAGTCTACACAAGCTGTCAACATCATAAACCCAAAGAATATTTTTGGCGTGGATTTAGCTGAGCAAATGCAAAGAGATGGTCATGAAGTTCCATTAATACTGGTTAAATGTTGCGAAGCGATTGAACAATGTGGTGAGATTTAGCAAACAAATCCATATACTCAAACCTTGCTATTAATCATTCCTGGTAAATATTTTATTAGGAGGATTGCAAAGCCAAGGTCTTTATCGTATTTCAGGAGTAACGTCTCATGTTCAAAGATTGCGGACGCTGTTTGATAGAAGTAAGGTTTTAATCTACTAAAACTATTAACATATTCATTGAAAGTTTAATTCATATTTTAAACATATTTTAACAGATGCGGACACGTTTGATCTTAATGCGGAAGAAAATCTTGACGTGAATGATATCACTAGCGTTTTAAAATTATGGTTTCGTGAACTACCCGATCCACTCTTTACAAGGGATATGTATCAAGATTTTATTAATGCTGCAAGTGAGTATATAACATCTTAATTAAAATTATTATTTAAATCCGAGAATTCAAAGAATTTTAAATGAATTACGCATCGTCATTAAGAAAATCCCGACGATAGAAGACGTGTCCTTGAGCTCCATGACCGTGTTAATCATCTTCCGGACGCAAATTATAGTACTCTAAAATATTTGATGCGCCACTTAAACGAGTAAGATAATCTTTTAATGATTCTTAAAATATATTTATTTATTTATTTATTTAAGTATGATTCTAATAAGTTGAAATATTTATAGGGTAGTAAAAAATCAAGAATATAATAAAATGAATGTACAAAATCTTGGTATAGTTTTTGGTCCTACGTTAATGGGAAGTCCAGTTGTAGGGGTTTCAAATTCTACACCAGGTATTTCGGGTCCAGTATTATTACAAAGTGATGGAGCAGGACTCAATGATATGAGTTGGCAATGTAAAGTTGTAGAAACAATCTTAATGAATTATCGTTCTATTTTTGTTATGGAATAAGCATGTGTGTGTCGATAAGATAGATTTATTTATGATAATTTGATCCTGGTGATAATAAATATAATAGATAGATCTATTAAAAAAAGTGATGTTTTTTTATTAGCAATCTTTTTTTTTTTTTAAAAAAAAAAATAGTTATGAATGCTTACCAATATTACATAAAAAAAAATTATTTAATATATAATTAAAAAAAAAAAAAAAAAAACAATTTTAAATCTTGTTCTTTCAACTTTTTTTTTTGTTTTTTTTTTTTTTTAAAAAAAAAAAAAAAATACATATTAATTCAAATTTATTTTAATGTACTGTATTCACTTTAAAA
>CAJVPQ010002323.1:0-14236 GCA_910591825.1 Funneliformis caledonium
ATTATGAAAATTGGTTAAATAATTCAATTGATTATGAGCATATCAAATTCTATGAATACTCAAAATTCGTAAATTGAGTTTCAATAGGAAGTGGCTTATTTGAAAATGTTTGTCATATTAGGAAAATAAATATCTATATGCTTTGAAATCTTTTAATCACTATCAAGAAGTCATCAAAGAAATTGTAAAAGAGGTATAATATTTTGTGTAAAGGTTAGAATCAATTAAATTTTAACTGGTTTAATAAACTATTTAACAAATATTTAACCATTTATTAACTAAACGGTCAAGGATTTTTAGACCGTCTCAATCTCTAATTATATAATTATTTTAATTAAAAAAAATAAAATTAACTTGCTTTATATTTATGACAGCTTAAATTGCATCAGAATATTAATAATCATGATAACATTATACAGTTATATGAAATCACAAAGACAGAAGCTGGTGGATAATATAATTATGATATTCTTATATTATTTCTTTAAATATTTAAATGCTTTTTTTTTTAGATAGATATTCTTTAGTCTTGAAATATGCAGATAGCGGTACATTAAAAGATTATTTAGAGAAACATTTTGATGAACTTAATTGGAATGATAAATTTTAGCTAGCATTCTAACTTTCAAAAGCAGTAGAATATTTACATGAAGAAAATGTTATCCATCGTGATCTAGTAATATACATAACTTTACTAATTTAATTATTTGCCAAAATATGATATTCATTTGAACCTTTTCTTTTTATTAAACAATTAAAGCATCAAAATAACATTCTTACATATCAAAAATGTATTAAATTAGCTGACTTTAGCTTATCAAGTAAAATTACTAAAGCATCAAGTAATTCGTCAAAATTATTTGATGTGATTTCTTATGTTGACCCACAAAATTTAAAGCATTTCGATTACAAATTAAATAAAAAATCTGATGTCTATAGTATTGGCATTTTGATATGACAAATTTCAATTGGATTTTTACCATTCTATAGTGAAAATTATAATGTTGGATTAAGCATTGCGATTGTCTGTAGTAGAAGAGAAAATGATATCGATAAAACTCCTATTGAATATAGTAAATTATATAAAGGTAAATAATATTAATACAATATTTTTTTAAAATTATAAAATTTAATTTGATTTACCTTATTTATATGCTTAGAATGTTGGAAAGTAAATCCATCTGAACGTCCAAATGTATTTGAAATCATTTCAATTCTTGAAGAAATAATTTCACCTGAACAAATTGATAAGGATGAAATTATTGAAGAATCTAATTTCAATTTAAGTAAAAAAACTGTAATTAATGATTATGATTCCAAAATTTATAAATTAGAAATTAATGATTCAGATTTACAAAAATATAAATCTGATCCATTATCATTTTTTACTAAGTATTCCAGGGGCAGAGAATTTTTTCGGTGTGTAAAATCCTATTCGTCACTCCACTATTCGTCACATACATAATGCCTTAACTCACGGTTAATGCCATAATTTCTGGCCAAAAAGTCACGTGAAATTGATTTTTTGTTGGTGATCCTGGGGAACTTCACAAATGTTCCCATATCACGTGATATTTCAAAATGACGCCTACAAAAAGGAGGTGGATTTTGTTTTGTCGATCGTTGGGAATTACAATTTATTTAGAAGAATTTTTTAAAAAATATCTTTACTTCGTTTCTTGCGTACCAACTTTCGTCGTTCTTTTAAGAATGCGTTTCTTGATACAATAAATACAATAAATACTTTGACACACTTTAGCCTTTCTAATTATTATTTATGCAATGGCATGAACGTTCTCCTAGTTAAGTATTTTTTTTTATATATAATTTTGAAATAGACTTATTGCGATGATTGTATCTAGTACACTTTGCTTATCCACCTCTTCTATTGCTTTGGTTAAGAAATTAGATTTTCTTTTTTTCCTCTGTCTCATCGCAGCAGTATGTGTAGGGCTATATCTCTATAGTGCCTTTATCACGTCCTCTGCACATTAGTAAATATCCTCTGCACGCTTATTAGCACGATATGATATTTTTAACAAGATATGGCGTTGACAGTCCTCTGAGATTATTATTTCAATATGTATCCTTCTTTGTTAATGATGTATGATAAAAATCTACTTGCAGAATCGAAAATTTAACCTCGCACCAAAAAAATTTATAAGCGTTAAAAAGGAAGAAGAGAATTGATTGCTAAATTTAATGGGTGAGTAGTTCTTACTGAGTAAATTTGTCGAGTCGTTGTGTATCCGAAGTTACACTATAAAATAATCCGGGAATTGAAAGCTCTTCGTGGCCACAGTTGAGTGGGGGCATCTTTCTCTAGTGAAATGAAGAAACCTTGAAGGGAGTTTCTACGATGAAGGTCAACTGATCGGAATGAAGTTTTGGTTATGTATCTCCTTCGTAAAAATCATAGAAACTTATAAATTCATGGCGTATTTGTTTTCTACTGAGAGTGTTCTTGTTCTTCTCCGTGAACGTTCTTCCCTCCTGTTTCGATGCTTCCACTGGAAGTTTAAATGTAAATAGGATACAAGAATCAACGAATCGAAAGCTCATCGTGGCCACAGTAACAAAACGTTCTTCATGATTCTTGATGATTATGACGCAAATGCTTACATTTTACAGTATTATTTATTTTATAGTTGTCCTTGATTAATACATAATCGGGAATCAGTTTGTTGTATTAGTTTTTAATATTTGCGTTGTTTGAAATATTATTCTACAAGTGATATTCCCTTTTTAAAATTCCCTAATTTTTTCTTCTATCCGAAAACTTCATGTTTTATATACAGTATACAAGAAAATGTAGATCTTTCATCTCAACGTTTAGTGACAAATGCAAGAACACAAAATCGAAGCTTGTGTGATGCTAAATTAAAAGAACTATGCAAAAAAGGACTGGATTAGACGTCTTGGAAATAACTATATGTTACAATCTTCATTCACTTTGGTTGAAAGTCGCATTGCATTAAAAAAAGCCTCTCATTTTAATGGCAAACAGAGAGGATCGACTTACTCTACAAAAAATGATTTGGCAAACGTATTAATCGATTTTCAGCAAAGCCATACTAGCAGGGTTTGGGGAGCTTTCGTGCACCCCAGCCACGGTTAAACACAGTCCAGCCGCATGTTTTGGGTTTTTTTTTTCACGACAAGGAATCGAGACCAATTGTACCGCTTCATGGATCAGCGACACGTTAAAATACCGTGTAACCATGTTACACACGGCATTGTAATCTTTGACTCCTCGCTCAAAAGTTGATTAATTGCATTACTAATTAAAAGATATTATGATGGCTACATAACCAATCTGCGGATGACATTAGAAACAAAAATAAGTGGAAATATTACTTGCCTGGTTGTAAGGTATATACAAATTATTAACTTTTTGAATTATTAGACGATATAATCACCGTTATTATTGATGGACGGTCAATACTTCAACAAAAATATCGTAAGCGATCTTTAGCAAACAATGCCTGCTAAGTGAATGAATACAACATTCAAGTTGCAAAGACGATGGAAACTAGCTAGAACAATCAACAACTTACGGTTTTTCCCTTTGACAATTTTCTTTGCAATAATTTGGTAAGAATTTATTTAAAATTTATGAAATTGAGGTACTGTATTTTTGAGAAATTGATCATTTTTGTTGGAATTTTAAGCAGGAATTATTTGTTAATGTTACAAATTTTGTAATAGAAAATAAGCATCCAAATCGGGATTTTCTCAGAGTCAGATATTTTGTATAATTTAACGAAATGCAACGCGAAAGCGCTTTTATATTTCCAGGAAACGCATCCGAAAAATAATGACAATGGTACATAATGGATCAGAACAAAATATACAAGCATCAAATCCAGTATCATTTTTTACGATTGAATTCGCAAGCGGTGCCAACGTTGGTTCCTTGATGGGGACGTATCGATCGGTAGAATCGACCATTTTGACATAACAACATTTGTATTGGATGAAATTTGAAGAAATTACATGTACGTACGTCGTCGACGAATTGGCGAAAATGCTAATTATTCTGAACACAGAAATCTAATTTCGAAACAAAATGGAGATTCTTCGATCCAATATTGGAAAAAGCTACAACGTACACATATTTCCAAATTGTTGTTTGCTTTTGAACATTAATATCCTTTAGCGAATTTTTTTGTGGCACAGAGAATTAAATGCCGATCACAATGGAATTTTTTGTGGCTCATTTCAACCAATCATTTTCTTTGAAAAAATTTTCCCACGTATATAATATATATCGCAGATTTTCAAACTAAAAACATTTTAATCTTTTCTTCAACATAGGTGAAGCACGAAATTGTTATTTTGCAATAACTTATTGACAGCGACAATGCCGACACTAATCAAAAGGTAGTCTAGGACTACGCTCTCTTCCTTTTGTTTTGTTTTATAATTTCCTTTTTCTTTTTTTCATTACAAAAAAAAAAAAAAAAAAAAAAAAAAAAAACCACAAATAACCTTAGTTAAAGTGATACATCTGCTGGCCAGTGAATTCACTCCCTGAACTAAGGATAGAAAGAAGTATCCTCTCGTTTCGTACTATTGGCAAATCAAGTAGAAAATATGGGTTCGCTTGTCCTATGTCCAATTTGCGTCGAAGTGCTTCTGCTAGTTTAGCTTTAGATTGTTTATCCTTTGTTTCTTCTTTTATATGTATTTACATAAATTCTATATGAATTTATCTAATGTATTAGGTAAAGCTTAACGAAAGTCGTACGCTTAGACTTCTTACGATTACGTCCTTGCTGACAATTTAGAAGTTGAAACACAACAATAACGCTAACTCTTACCAAGAGGTAATGGATTTTTTTAAATCACGCCTTCGTTATGATGATTAATTTTACTAACTACATTGGTTGTACTCCTTTCCTTTATTCTTTTTTTTTTATAATTTCCTTTTTCTTTTCTTCAATATATATCTGTTGGTCAGAGAAGTAAGTCCTTAATGACCAAAATTTATCCTCTCTATTGGCAAAGCAAGCGGGTGTGCTTGTTCTATGTTCAATTTGCATCAAATTGATTCTGTTAGTTTAGCTTTAGACAGTTTTCTTTTGTTTCTTCTTCAATATGTATTTATTGTTATCCAATAAAATTAATGGCCTGCTACTTTTCCTACTATTGATTTAAAATTTTCAAGATAATATTTACTTTTAACGCTAAAGAAGGGTTTATATGTCAGTTTTTTATTCTTTACAATTTTTTGCAATAAATTAATTAAGAAATATTAAAGTTTCCATACGGAAACTATATTTAGTTATTGTGAAAATTTGGATTCACGTTAAACTGTTTGAAATTTCATTTCATTTTTGCCCATGTTTGATATTTTTCAGTAGATATTTATTTATTTCAATGTATTGTTGGTGTAGAATTTGCAACTACTTAAAACTCCGACATTCATTGATGAAGTTCAATGTGGTGCGTACAAATTGATATCGAAATTAAATAGCAGAACAGGAAATATGTCTTTTTTTTGCACTGGAGTAAATTCTTAATCATGTATACATAATAGTTATTTAATCCTCCTAAACTTAAAAGAAGTTTAACAAAGTTTAACTGCTGTAATTTTAAAATTTTTATTATTGTTGTAAATCTTTATTAATTTTAGACAACATAATCAGTAACTTTGCAAATATACCAACCAATTGTTTCGGAAAAAATTGCTAATGCGTCTCCTGCACGGTCTTTTTTTTAATTCAATGTTACCCACATCAATACTACATATTAAATTTTGATGAATAAGTAGTGAAATAAAATAAACACACGCAGATTACTTTGTATTGATAATGCTGCTGATGATTTTCCAAATGATGGAACCTTTTGACAAAGGTTCTACATTATGATTAAATGCTTTTGATAAATCTAAAATTGATATTTTTTATCTTAATATACACCTGTAAGTAATTTCTATTATTTTCACTCAACCGGCTGTCTGATCTTCAGAAAAAAATTTCAGCTAGTAAACTTTATTTGATAACCTACTTTCACAGCCGGAACTTGCATTATAAAGTGCAGTTCCCTTCAAAACAAATCCCCATAAAAAGGAAAAATTGAATTAAGCTTTCTATAACTATCAATGAAAGATTAAATTAATTAACTACTCCAAAAATTGACGCGCTACTTCTTTTAGGTGCATATGCTTTTGCTGAAGGTGGGAAATTTTCACAACTAAAAATTTTACTTTATCCTCGGCCCTTTCATAATATTCTATGCCTTTTCCCGGTACAAGTTTAGTACTTTTTATACATCTGACAAGCCAATTCATCTGTTTAACTTGTGGTTCTTGCGTTTTCAAGCCGACAATTTTTCCTAATATTGTAATATAAAATTATTAATTAGTTTAATAATTGTAAAATTTATATTGATAATATTTACACTTAAAAATACGGCATCCAGTACCGACGCCAATACTAAACTTTGTTTCCTTTCTTTAAATCTTTTTATATACGACCTATATAAAGTAATAAAGGATTCAATATAAACAATCAATTGAACGTGATAAATTAAAACCCAAGGCAACGCCAACAACATTTTAAATACTAGTACATTGAAATCTGATATACGTTATAATTTTTAAAAGAAATATATAAGTAAACTTTTTCGTTACATGATCTCAAATTTTGTAAAATTTACTCACACCTTTGCAAGTACAGCAGATAAAATCAGAATAATAGTTATTCACAATCCTCGAGTTCTTTATGATTTCTAACAAACCCTCTAGAATTTCTTTTTTTTCTTCCATTTGGTTGAACCTAAGAGGATATATGATGTTAAATTAAGAATATTTTAAAATTAATATTGTATAATATATATGTTAACAATAATTATAGAATTCTTTGTAATACGCATCAACCTTTTTCTCTTCAGCTTCGACTTCATCACATTTGTATATATTTCCAACCAAATGCTTCATAATAATACAGAACAATACCTTTACCAGCTTCCGTCGCTTCCTTGTCAGTTACTTATCGCTCCCGTTGAGATTTTCCTTGTGGTAATTTTTCAAATGCATCATTCAATTCTTTAATCTAGAATGAAATCTTCAATTGAAATATCTATCGCATTAAATAAAAGCGATACAAACGTTTTATATGTAAAAACATGCAGTACCTAATTAACTCCTAAAGTGCATGAACAACTTTGGACATCTTCCTAAAAATAATAATTTTTTTTTTAATTAACACACAACTATGGGATCTACTGTATATAAAAGTATGAGTTTTATTGCTTTAGATTTTGTTCCATAACTAATTGAGCTGAAACTTATCAACAACGACCAGTTTAATAGCAATTTGAAGAGACTGGCCTAAAGTAAACGTTGAAATTGAGACATAGGCGCCAGTTTATAAACCGTTCATTTCTATTTTAACAAGTTAAAGAGAAAGAAAAAGTTAAACTTACCTTAATGGACTTTGTGCATTATCAACTAGGGTCTGTCGCAATGTTTTTCAAAGTAGCTTTCACCTTTCTGATTTTTTTAAATACAGTAGTTTTGTAAGTTCTTTAAGAGGTATTGACTAATCGTCCTCAGGTGCACAACAGACGCAGATTTAAGAAGTATACAATATATAAAAACAATGAGGGAAACCTTTGAATAAAGTTATAATTATGAAAATGACGAGCCATGTAAAGAAAAGAGAACAAGGGCGAGATAAGTACAGTAAAGTAGAACACAAAGTTTTTCGATAAAACATAAATATAATATTTTAAAGAAAATTTATAAAAATAAAATAAAAACTTTGAGTGATTTTGAATGACTGCTGATATTTGCCTCTGGGTATGACCCAATGTAGTGGATACAACTCAATAATTATTTAATTCCAAATCTTATAAATTGTAGTCTTCACGTGATTAAAATAAATTTTAATACAAACAATATAGTACTTTTTTTTTGTAATTACAAACCGAAAAGTAGGTTATTTTTAATATTTTATTAAATTTCAAACCACGATAAAAAAAAAAGTAAAATAATGTGTATCGTTTAATTGATATTCCGGTTTTGCTTACTAGAACGTATTATAATCCTCCTTATTTTACTGTGACTATGCTTCTGAAAGATTTATTTATTCTTTATATAATGGAAAGGATTCGAAAAATTTTAATATTAGTCGAGTTCGAGATAGTAATTATGTGATGTATGAATCGCGGCAATAGTGATTTGATGGAATACTGGTTCATGCAATCAAGCAATATTTAAAATTACAAAACATATAACCCCAATTTATTGTATAAGGTTTATGTTAACTTTACATCATTTAATGGAGAATCATCTTGGACAGTTTGTGATTACGATAGAGTTTTCTTTATATTAACGGAATTTCTTATAAGGACTTATTAAACGAAAATTTGTATTCTACAAACATTTTTAAATGTATTTCGAATTTTTTTATTTCTAGATTGACACAACCTTTTTTTAAAATTGGCTTGAAAGATGTTATTATCAAAGTTTGAGACAAGTATTTCATGCACATTCTAATATTTTGAGAGCTAGCTCTTATTTGAATCGAAGAAATGTATTTACAAAAGACAATAAAATATGTTTAATAAATTCTTTCGCTTACAAAATGTCAATGTTTTATTTATTTCTGGTAAAGGATAAAATTTAGTGAATATTTAAAACTCATCAAAATCTTTGGGCTGAGCAAAAGAATTTTCTATTGGTAACTATGATCATGTCTGTAAAGTTTTAAAAGAAATTGTCACTAAAAGACAAATAGAATGTAAAGGAGACTTCAAAGAGCAAAATTAAACTGTTATATAAATTTAATGAAAAAATGTTAGGATGGGTTGAAGCTGCTAAAGTTTTTCGCAATATGAAAGTAATATAGAATTTGATATTGCAGATAAACTTTTAGAGCAAAAAAAAATGTTAATTTAATATACCTATTATTGAAACTTATTCGCAAGCATACAAGTTGTTTACTTTGAATTCTAAATTAATAGGATTGGTTATAATATTGACCAGGGCAATGAATTACTGTAAGGGAATTAGTCAAATCTTTAAAATCAATTTCTGGGTCATTACCCGACATTCATTTCGTTGACACTCGTTCGCCGATAATCAATATACCTACGGACAATCTCATTTCACATACTGCAAAAATAATAATATAATACTTTTTAATTTATACACAAAAGGAGATCGCAATATTTATTATACTATTTAATTTATATTTAAAATGAAATCACAATATGCCACCCGACAGAAAAACCCAAATCCCCGCAGCTTACAATACTGTCATCCTTTTGGACTCTCCCAAATCACCAAGAAATCCAACTAATTAAGGGGGTTTTAGATGTTGACTTTACCATTTAATGAAATAAAAATTTAATTATATACAAACTTAAAATATAAATTTATTACTCTTAATTTATAAATGTTTAATAAAATTAATAATTCCGTACCTTATTTTTTTTTTTTTTGTAGCCGTCGGTGATCGAGTGAGAGATCCTATCGGTGAAACGGGGTATCGGCGTAATTATTAAATTCGACTAATATATTTAGGGTATTTTATTAATTGTCATTATGATTGTATAATGGAATGGAGTAAACATTTAATATATGTTTTAACAAAGGCAAGCGTATATAATTATTTTGCTTGTGTTTTTTTATTTGACTCACTTTAGGTAATGAACTAATGTAATGGTATGCGATTTATTTTTCTTTTTTTTTTTTTGTAAAGTGTTGGTTTCGTATTTTTTATTTTTAAATCTGCGCATATATTTCGAGATTTAGATATAGTAAGATTAGAATGAATGAAATTTTGTATTACTAAAATTTACAACTTGGAGAACGAATGCAAAGCAATAATTACTTGATCTAATTGATTCTCTGAGTCAATAAATAGATATGAGAAATTAATGTTTGTAATTCTCAATTCAATATGCATGTTAAAAATGACGATTGGTAATAAATATTTAGCAATTATTTTTCGCACCTTTATTTTTCTTTTAAAAAATCATAATTATTTCCTAATGCATTGTTGTAAAAGTATATATTCTTTTTTTGGTCAAATGTTAAAAAAACAAAATAACGGTTATTTAATATGCATAATAAATCAATCTTATTAGAGAATTACAAACTTTCGTAATATCGACTGCATAACGAATAGTGAAGCCAAATCTTCAATATCAATTTCTTTGAGTTGGGCAGGTTGAAAGATTACATATCATATTTATTATTCAGTTGTTTTATATAATTAGACTTGCTAAATATTATGTCAATTTATCTTTTAAGATGTTATCGAAAGAAATTGTCATAATCAATAACCACTCATCTTTATTATTTGCAAATTATTTTAGTAATTTTAAATAGTATGTTGGTTACATTTCGACAAATATCCTCTTTCCGACTTTTCGAATTCGGAATATACTTCTCCAGTGAATCTAAAATGACCAATATAGATTGTTATATTTGCAATTTGTTAAATCAAGATTTTTCGATAGTCAAATAACTTATGCGCGTGCGAATTTTTTTGAAAAAATAAATTTGAATGTTTATTACATCACAAAGTATAAATATATGAAAAAAAAATAAAAACATTCTAATGTTTATATTGGCGAATTAGATAAGGTAATCATCAGATTATTTCGTAGCTGAGGGTGAGCAATTTGTGTATTGTTCACTGAATATCTTAAGGAATTTGTATAGAAGGTGAGCTGATTATTTGTGTATAACCGCAGGAAAAAGTTGTTTGTAAATTTTAAATATCATAGTAAGCTGCCTGAATTGTTAACCTTATATAATATTATACATAAATAATAATTGATTCTTGGAACTTGATTTTTCTTGAAGCTAAGTTTCTTTCTTTCGAATCTACTTGCTTTTCATACTTTTCTTTAAATCATGGTAACTATAACTAGCTTACCAGCCTTACCAAACTCTTTAACAATACTTACCAACCTTGCCAAACTCCTTAATAAAACTTTGGTGTTTTGACACACAAATAAATAGCTTACCAAATTCACCCTATTTCTTAACGGATATCAAACCTAAATCTTTAAAAACTCAACACTCTAATATTTTTTCTATAAAATCCGTCTACAATGTTCAAGTAGGTAAAATTAAGCTTTCTTAATATATAGACGTTCGATGTTATTTTAATTTAAATTAAAGGATTTATTTTTATAAATCTTTCCTTCATTTATCTTATAAATTATTTTTCGGCAATATTTTACATGAGCTTAATGATAACTCATTGCATTTTAAATCAAAAAATTGAATTATCATAACCCATTTTATCAAACTCTTAGCTTTACTTTTTAATAAAAATTGTGGATTTAAATTTTATGATCTTCTTATCAATGTAATTATATTTGAACTTAATCTTTCCTCATTGTATAGATTTTAACCTTAAAAAAATATAATAATTTTGACTTGATATATTTGATTCGACATTATCAATATAAATTTTATCAAAAACAAACGCTGATTTTCAGGTTATCGATTATATATGTCGCTTGATATACGTATTTATAAAAAAAATACAAGTATCATTTTCATATAAAAGGGTAATTGTTTTTATAAACTAATTGAGCACTTATTCATTAAATTATTTAAGGTCGTACACTTTATTAAATTAATTAAGTTCCGATCATTATTAAGATTCATCAACTTTATTATATCAATTCCTAACAATCACTTCATTTTGACAAATTAATATTGCATTGTCTCTCCAATAGTTGACTAAAATTAGAAAGTTTCTTATATTTAACCCTATATAAATAAAATTCATTTCGATGATTCATTGGTATTAATGTAAATTAAACATCAAAAAAAATGAAAATTTTCAGAGAGAGGGTAGAAAAAAACCCAGCATACGCTAACGAATTATGTAGCTTAATTTATAGTGCTGGCCTAAGTTGATTTTAACCGGTTATTAACCGGTTAAAAAATTTTTGGCCGGTTCCACCTGTGAATTGTACGTAATTCTGACAAAAGACTTGATAAACTGTTATTAGATCATCAGACGCGTGAATTCTTAAATTAAAAATACAATTTATAGTATAGCGGTATAAGCTCTAGACCATTGTAATCTCGAATACTTGGTACGAGTAAAAACTAATACCAAAAAAAATTTTTTCTTTTAAATGTTTTTTTATATTTATTTAAATTATTTCATTATATTTGAACGTTTTATATCATAAAAATTTATTATTAGGAACGATTAGAGTATCACTTGAAAATTGTTGAAATAAAGCAGTGGATTTTTTGTGGATATCTATAAGCATATGTTATGAAATGGGTATCGAGGTTCTGTGAGCAACCTTTGTAAAATGACCAAAATAAAATTATATATAGACTTACGAACGTCACTTTTAAAATAAAAACAAAGAAAAATTATTCAATCAAATAGAGGGATCGCAATTATGGATTTTTGGGGAATTGATGCTACTGGTTCTATTCATTCCATACATATTCTCAAATAATAGTTAGTTCATTTGTGCAGCTGTCAAAAAATATTTATAAATAATATACCCATTACCTCACAAATACAAAACGAAAGACTCAATGCATTAATTGACAGAAAAAAGTATACATTGCAATGACCAATTTATCAAATTTTTTACGCTGAAATATAATGCAGCTGCATTCTCTAGATCGAAATTTTCGGAATGGAATAGTCTCGGCATCATTTTTATCACCATTTTCAATTCATTGCATGTTAGTGAATGGAAACATCATTGATTCAGACTCATACCTCGTTCTCTAAGCATACTTTCAAACGGTATGTTTTACATTTAAACACCATTATACTAGACGTATAAACTTATCTATAATTTAATTTGTTTATAATACATTTTTGATCACTTTACTCAAATAATGAAGTAACGCATAACTTCTTAGTAGCGTTTTTTTTTTGTTTTAAAAAAACAAAGGAATACTATGAGTTTCTTGTTGAATGTCACCATAGTATGTTGGCGTCAGAAGTCAGCTGGAAGACGAGTGTAAATAAATTTTCCCAACTAATTGTACTAAAATTTTCACCTTAGGAACTAAGTAATTTTTAATAACGAACCTATTTAGTTGGTCGTCAATGAAGGAAGAAATTGCAGAGGTGATAACTCGAAATCTTCTAATAACAAATTATTGCGTTATTTATTATTTAGAGTTTTGCGTCACTTATTTCTCCATTTATAAATATAATATTCGCATATCCTCTAGTTGAGGTATTACTCGATTTATCTCTATATTAGGAGTAACTTGATTCAATGGACTTGAATTCAGTTCGAATGGCATGCCAACAGCTGAACAAATTGTTTATTTTCGATTTAAATGTTAAGTATGATCCATTATTATTAACAAAAATCTTTCATGATAGGAATTTCGTAATAATCGACAATGAAAATTTTTCCCGAAACGACGCAAATGTTAAGTAAAAAATTAACGTTAATCTAAACTTCTTTGGGACCTTCCCGTTTCAAATCTTTATCTATTCCGACCATAAAATTTACAATATATTTTTCTGCAAAAAAAAATATATATATATATATTGTTGTAAGTGGACGTTCAAGATTAAAAAAATTTCATCATCTATCATTCACTTGCACATGATTTCCAAATTTTAAGAGAATTCACGGCCCGATAATTCGTCAAAAAAAAAAATTTAAATAATTTAAGATAATTTAATGAAAAATCAAAAGAAAATTTTTATCCCGAGAGCTAAAAAACAAAAACCTCGAATGATAAAAGCATTAAGCCCTACGTCACAAATCTGAATCATTTATTGTTGCAGCTCGAAGTTATCAAAGGCGAAAAAAAAACCAAAAGGACTTGAAAGGAGAATCTAGAAATGGCTAACATCTTGATTAACGCCTTATTATTTTTTCTAAGCTAAAAGTAGTAATATAAAAGAAATGATTAATCTTTTTATTCTCGATCTAACCAGGTTTTAATAAACCTTCCATCAAATAATGTGGCATTAATTATGATTCATATGATTAAATAATACATCATTTGATAGTCAAGATGTGTGGCGTAATTTATCCTTATATCAATCTTACTGCGAAATTCTTTAAATGGCTTTCAAGTTCTTTCCTAGATTATCTCAAAATTTTCTCACTTGCTTGATAGTGAATTTGATGTGTTTCTTTAGAGTTGGAGCAAGTTCAAATATTAAAGGTTATCGTTTACATTCTGTTATCTTGAAGTCTCGATCACCTTATTTTAAAATCGCTCTCTCGCAGAATTGGATCTCAAAGCAAG
>CAJVPQ010002324.1:0-14233 GCA_910591825.1 Funneliformis caledonium
TTATATAATAATTATATTATTAATATTAATATTTTATTTTTTATTAAAAAATTAATACTTTTTTTTTATGTTCGCAGGCAAATTTACCTGCTCTACAGTTTAAGGGATATTATATTTAACAATAATATACAATTTATAATATTTATTGAAATAAAATGATTATTTATAAAAGAATTATAAATTAAAAAAATATAAATATTCTTTAATTAAAATATATATTTTATTTGATTATTTTTTTAATAAAAAAATTATTATATCAAATATTTATTATTTTAAAACTATTATTAATATTTTAAAAGATTATAACTTTAATAAAACTATTAAAAATATAAATAAAACAATATAATAAAAAGGTGATGATAATTTTATTTGATTACAAATGTAGGTATAATTTTAATTTTTAAATTTTATAATTTATATTATTAAAAAATTAAAAAAAAAAATAATAGATTAATATTAATCATAAAATTTTATTTTTATATTATTTTCTTTTTTAAAAAAATATTTATTATTATTTTTCTTTCTTAGTAAATAGACTTTAAATATTTAGTATTATTCTTAAAAAAAGTAAGTTTATCTTATTTCATAATATATTTATTTTATATTATAAAAATAATTTTTTAATAAAAAAAGAGAAGAATGAAAAATTGTCTAAATATAGTTACAATTTAGATTAATAAACATTATTAGTCTTGATGATTTTCAAATTTTAGCAAATTTTAGTGTTGATCAAACGTTTAACATTTCAATCGATATTAGTGGTCGAACACAGATGACCATTTTTCCGATTTGTCGCAGGTTTTGGGGGAGATCCTTGATTTCATTGAGTGCTTACTTTTTTCGGAAAAATATGCTTTTTATTGCACAGAAAGCTAAATGATGTAATCTAGCATATACATACGTTATAAAAAAAACCCTTTTTTTTTTAATAATTATAAAAAATGGCTTCTCCTCATAGATCGAAATTAAAAATGCCTCGAGTTAAACGAGCACAATCTTCAACCACTCTCCAATTTGCGCCTCCAAATTGGTTAACTAACCTTTTTGAACAAAGTTCAAGTAGTTTTGCGTTTTCTCGAGATTTATCCGATGGGAATTTGAAACAATCATTTTCTCGTATTTTAATTTCTATTTCAAATGTACCTTACCTTTCTTCCAAATTACTGTTCATATTTTTATGTGCTGGTTTGGGTGCAACTTTGCCGTATCTTCCTATTTTTTATGATTCCTTAAAGTTGAGCCCCTCAGAGATTGGTATTGTTTTCTCTGTGGCCCCATTTATTTCCGCTCTAAGTTGTCCTCTTTGGACAGGCCTGGCTGATCGATTTCAAGCACATAGATCAATTATTGTTACAATTTATACATTGGCCACAGTTGGAGTTCTCTCGCAAGTACTTTTGCCTAGACCAGTTATCACAACAAATAATGATAATTTGCACGCTTTTTTAGTCGTATGCGTTTTTATTGTCGCACTATGGTTTGCTTTCTTCGGGTTTCCTGTTAATGCTTTGGTTGATAGTGGTGTATTGAAGATTTTGGGTGATAAAAAAGAGCTTTATGGTAAGTTTCTTAATATATACTGAAATCGAATCATGAATATTTTTTTTAAGCATTTATTCCATTATAGGACAACAAAGATATTGGGGATCCATTGCATATGGTTTCAGCACTTTTTGTGTTGGTATTCTCTTGGAAAAATTCGATAACGTAAATGTTATCTTTTATTACTTTTTTGTCACTGCTATTTCTTTTCTCATCGTCGTCATTACTACCGATTTCAATCCAACTTCTGAAGAAATTGAAATAATACCGACACGTCTTAAAAATAAATCTTTTAAACCTTTAATTGATCTCGATGATGATAATAATGTCGCTACAAGTTCAATAGGAGACATTAATAAACTTACTCATGATAATTCATCTGCAATTGATATTTCTTCGAATATTGAAGAGTCCGATGGTGAAGATTCTTCTGCAGATGAGGATGATGATGACGGAATTCCAGTACCTGATTTAGACATTTTGGCCTTTCCTCCTACTACACCTAATATACCAACTTCTTCACTTTCTGATAATCCTTCCTCAGCAATGAAGACTTTATTTACAAACCCATCTGTTGTAACTTTATTATCTGTTATGTTATTAATGGGGATTGCACTTTCTATGAGTAATGCATTCTTATTCTTGTTCCTTAAAAATGATTTGAAAGCGAGTTCAACTATCCTTGGATTAACAGGGCCAGTTAGTGCTATAACAGAATTATTATTCTTTTTCTATTCCAAAGAGGTAAGAAACATATTCAAATTTATATGATAAAAACATCGTTAAAATATAATAAATTTTAAATTGATTTCCTTCATTATTAGTTAATTTCACAATTTGGAATAAGTTCATTGATATTACTCGCTCATGTCGTAACAATTGTACGTTGCATAACGTACATGTTTTTGCAACCTAATTTCTTCTCTCACGTTGTTGCGCTCATTGTGCAATTATTAAATGGAATTGGATTTTCATCATTATGGGTTAGTGGAGTGACTCATATCGCAAATCATGCACCACCAAATCTTGTATCATTTTCACAAGGAATTATGACAGCATTTTATGCTGGTATTGGTACAGGATTTGGTAGTTTAATTGGTGGATTATTGTTTGGTAGTTCAGGAGGACCAAGATTAATGTTTGGAGTTGTTATCACAATAAGCATAATAAGTATGCTGTTATATTCATGGGGAGAAAATGGATTTAAATTTTTCAATGGATTTAATAAAAGAAGTAAAAATCATTTTAGATCACCATGGCAAGGTATTCATCATGGTCAAACCACTATTGAAAGAACAAGAAGTATTCTTTCCGTTGAAACTATACCAAGATCTGCTAATTCTAAAAAGGGTAGATATGAATTAATTCCTATGGATGATGATGATGATGAACAATACCATTATGGTGTATTTGGTGATAGTAGAAAGTAGTTAAAAAAAAATTAAAAATTATATGTAAATAAATATCTTTTTAGATAAATTTATTAAAAGAAAAAGAGAAAAAGAAAAAAGTTTTTAATTAATATTATTAATGTTGACATAACCAATTAAATAGTCTTAATAAAAAAAGTATTTTATGATACCAATATTTTTATTTACTAATTATAAAAAAGTCAATCCAATCGATTTCTACATAAATTTGAATATAAATAAACTTAAACTAATAAATATGAATTACAAATATTTAGAGGAAGCGCGTCTTTTAAATCAATAAGGAATAACCTTAAAATAATTAATAGTATATTGATATTATTCATTATCTTCAAATTCAGAATCAGGTCCTTCCATTATAATTTCAGGTATTTCCATATCATCATCAGAATCATCTTTAAACATTCTAAAAGATTTAAAAACATTATCATGACCCTTAGCTATTTCTTTTTCTATGTCAACAGGAGAAAGAGAACGCATTCTTTTCTTTTGATTTTCTATCATTTCTGAGGAAGTAGATTGTTCATGAATATTAATTCGGTTACTTCGATTACCTATAAGCATATTATCACTTTTATTGACTACTTCCAATATACTATTATCATCGAAAAAATTCTTATTCGCATTTTTATCAACATCAACGTTTAACTTGTTAATCATACTTTCCACTATATTTGAACTTGTTTCTGTTGTAACAATATCAAAAGATATTTGTGGTGATTGATCTATAACCATCATCTTATTATTATCGTCTTCTTTGTCCTCCTTTTCACTTTCGGTTTCTGTATAGGATTGCTGTAATATATTTTCCATGGCAGTATGATGATGTTGTTGTTGTTGTTGTTGTTGTTGTTGTTGTTGTTGTTGAATCAGTGTGTTGACAGAGGATCGTTCAAGAGGTGGTAAACGACTATGAAATATTAAGTCACATATTGATAATGCATGAGAGCAAAATGATCGTAACTATATCAAAATTTTTTTTTTTTTAAAAAAAAAGTTAATAAAAAGAAAAATATATATTTATATCTAAAAAAAAAAAGATATATCAATAAATACCTGATTTGATCGAGAATTTAAACCGGCAGTAAATATTTTCAAAGCATATGGCAATACAGTAGGTTGATACTCCGAAGGAGAAATTACAGAATGTAATAAACATTCATATAGTTTCATATTTACATTGTCTTCACTGTTGTTTGAGCTATTTTTATTGTTTTGTGAAAGAATCCTTAGTAATAGGATATTATCTAACGATGACTTTGTATTTGATGGCATTGAAGATCCACATGTTTTCAATAAACTCTTCAAAACTTATATCATAATAATTATAATTGTTAATAAGTAAATTGAGAAATGAAAAGGAGGAAAAAAGAAATACATACCTTCTAATGAAGCGTATTGTACGTCTACGTTCGTTTGCGAGCATGTTAATCCACTCGAATTAACAAATACATCAGAATTTGTTATTTGTGATGATGATGATTTCTTCTTACCTGATTTCTTTTGCTGTTTCAGAAATAAATTAATTAAACACATTAAATAAATTGAACAATATAGAAAGTTAGAAATATTAACCTTGTTGTTAGTATGATCGGTAGTTTCAACGCTAATTGAGATATCATACGGAGATTTTTGTATGATCTTTATATCATCAATTATAAAGGATAATAATGTCGAGGATATAAGATTGGTTAAACTGATTCCGTATTTTTGTATACAAAGATCTATTAAATTATACGTTGACACTCTAAGTAACCTAATAAAAATGTACAAAGAAAGCGGGAATTATTATTAATGAAAACGTTGGTATTTAAAGATAAGTGATTCGTACCAACTTGATTTTGAGTTGTTGAGAAGTTTAAGCAGGATAGAAGAAATCACACGTAAATGAATTATCAAGTGTTCGCCAACGCTAAAATTATATGATATTATAATACGTTAAATAAATGTGCAAGGAAACTTAAATACTTAGAGACTTAAATACTTAGAGTTAGATATACTGGTTTACCTTAATACTACAGCACAAAGAATTTTATTACAATGCATGAATAATGATGGAATACCTAACAATAATACATAGTACTCATGTTTATCTTTACTCTCTGTAACCTATTATTAAAAAAAATTAATTATAAAAAAAATCTTTTCTTTGAATAATTTTCAATTATTAATAGTAATTAATACTTGCAAATGAACCTTCATAAATATTATAAACTCTACATAACAAATCTAGAACCTGGTTAACAGGAAATTGTACAGGTAAAGAAGTTGGTAGACTACAAATAAAAGAAATAATATAAATAAATATATATATAATTTCATCAAAATTTTAGGAAAGGAATGAAATGTTACCTTATAAGAGAAATTAAACATTCACTTAAACAATGAAATTTTGAGAACAACATTGGAAATGCGATAATATAATTTTCTGATGCTTGAGGCATCTCAAATCCCGCCAGTTTTTTTGACGCGTCCTTTTCTGACAAAAAACAAAAATTTTTAAAAAAAATTAAAATCATTCAAATTTTTTTTCAATGATATTAAAAGTAAAATAAATACCTTCATCGATGGTATCAAACAATTTATCCAAAATATTATTCAAAGATCCAACAACTTTAAGTAAATTTAATTTCCAATAATGCGTATTATTATTCATTTTACCACCAAAATTAATGATATAAGAAAAACATTTAACAGCCATTTTGGATAATTCTGATTCATAATCATGAGTACCATCTAATAATATACTTAAACATAATTTTTGAGATGGTTCATTAACAGGACGAAATATTGATGGGAAATTTTTAACTGAAAGTGATAATGCACTAAATATTGTAGGTAATAGTCTCTTAT
Source organism: Funneliformis caledonium (assembly GCA_910591825.1). NCBI lineage: Eukaryota > Fungi > Glomeromycota > Glomeromycetes > Glomerales > Glomeraceae > Funneliformis > Funneliformis caledonium. The sequence goes on from CAJVPQ010002324.1 coordinate 5,826, forward strand.
TTAATCCTGATAACTTTATTAAAAACGTATTGAATCTTGGTAATTGTTGTGTTGTAATTTCTCTCTGTAATTCTGGTTTGTTTTGTGTTTTATTAAATAATTCCGTTAATGTTGTTATTATTTCTTTTAAAACAAGTGTTGGTTCTGGTTTCTAATTTTGAATAACTCTCGGTTAAATACGGAATTAAGTAATATACGATAAATAATTCAACATACTTAACTGTAAGTAAAATCATTAATGTGGTCGTCCAACTTTGTAAGTTTTGTAAAAATATTTCTTCAGATTGTTCAAAGGAAATTTTAATAAAACAAATTCCTGCCCATCTTGCTTTCATAACTTTAGAATGTAACAAAGAATTTACTCGAGTACACCATTTATGTAATACCATTTGTTCTTCTACATTACTTAAAAGCTGGTATTGTGTTATAGCTTCTAATATAAACGGTACATTTGTATCTACTGTATTATCATCTAATGCATAATTTGTAATTAATGTTGTTAAAAGTTTAGAAGATTCAATATTATTCATATTTAAAAATTTATTTTTTTTAGAACTTAAAATAGATGAAATAGATGAAAATTATCAAGAAAAAAAATTGTACAAGTCGACCGATAATGGCAGAATATTCTAGAAACTTTCCAAATAATTTATAACACCTCGGTCATGGAACAACAATGCTTCGTAATTATAGAATTATGATTATGAACTACAAATTCAATTTTACTTTGTGTGGCTTAATTTTATAATCGACTGTTATCCAATTATGAACTCTTTGAACATGGTGGAATTTATAAATTGTTTATAAATAAATCATATTAGCCAATTGAACGCCGAAATTTTTAAAAAAAACCTGTTCTTAGAGTTCCCCTTTACCCATTTCGCTTATTCCGCCCTTTGCGCTTCTCATTTCTTTCGGCCTTCATAGTCTTTTATAACAACAATAAAATAAAAAGGTGTCTATAAAATCGCTAGTTCAGTGGATTCTTTTTTACCGTTATATAAGTTCAAAGAACTTTTTTACTGTTTTTTTTTTAAAAAAAAAAAAACTCTCCATAAAGAACCTCACTCAACTTTAAAAAAAGTGAAATATATATATAAATATGAGTGATAATTCACCTTGCTTTCCCTTACCTAGTAGGACCTTCCACCAGCCAAATTTTCACCACCCTAATGGTAATTTTCGTCCTATAAGAACTGATGGTAGTCATCATTCTCAAGTTATGCAAAGGGCAATCATGAGAGAAAGGTTTCCGACTGCTGGTACGCTTGATGTAGTACAAAAAGGTATTTATGCAGTTCATTTAAGCGAAGTATTTTGATTATAATCCGAGTATTTGGTATTCTGACATTTCGTTATTTGTTTTGTTTATAGTCACAGGTAAACGAAAGCAGGGTTACGATTCTGATGATTCTATGAGTGATAATAAAAGTCCACCTAGTTCTCCCTATTTTATGGAGAAAGACTATGCTTCAGTCAAAAGAACAAAAATGATTGTCGAGGAAGATTTCCCTTTAAGTAAACTGTTAGGTAAATTGCACTCTTTTATTTATTCTTTCTTTAAGTTCAGCAAGTTCAACAAGTTCAGCAGCAAAGTCATTTCTAATCCTGGTTCTGCTCTCTCTCTTTTTTTTTTTTTTGAATAGCAACGCTCGATAAACCTCAATTATTGTCATTAATAAATAACCTTATCGATTCCCATCCAAACTTACAATCAGAAATCGCATCAAATATTCCTCGACCGACAATTCACTCTGTAACAAATGTATTAAATAGTATGGAAAAAAAATATCAAGATAGCTTCCCTTATACAAAATGGGGACAAAGTAAAGATGATTATAGCTTTAATAGAGTTAAACCTGCCATTATGGAGTTAAAGGGTGCTATTTTAGATTATGCTGCTCATTTTACTTCGACCGAAGAATTTCCTACTACAAAATTTTCTTTCCTTCACTTGGCTACCTCTATTACACAGCGATTGCCTGATTGGGACAATCATTTACATAATGAAATCAAACGTGATCTATACATTAAATTGTCTGAATGCTGGACGAAAACTATTGTTGATGCCGCTAGTAAAGTTAGCGAAGGAAAACTATATGGTCAAATGGTCGTTAGTGAATGGGCTAGAAAGTACGTCTTTTTTGCTTTGGTCATAATTTTTATGCTTTCAATATTTTTTAATAATTAATTGATTTTATTTATTTATTTATTTTTATAAAAATTAATAGTTTGGCACAACACAATCGAGAATCTAATGGTATGTTCCAACAAGCCGTTAATGAGTTTATTGATAAACTGGGATGGATTGCTGGTATTCAAGTTGGATCGAATTCTTTGATGTCAAATCATTCATACTCTTTATCAACTGGAAATAATGGAGGACATCATCAATATTCTGTGTTACCAGTCTAAAACCGAGTTCTTTTTTTGGCGATCTTAATCTATAGACCTCTGAACAAGAACCAATATGAAAGGACGTAAATAATACGTTGAAGATATTATTAATTAGAAAACAATAAAGATGTATATATATATATATATTATTATTATTATTATTTTGAGATATATATATATATGAAAAGAAAAAAAGAAAAAACATTAAAAATATGTATATTATTGAAATATGTAGATGAACGTTCCTAATTTCGAGTGAAGAATCGTTATCTTTTTGTTTTCTAAACCAGCTTTTTATGGTAGAATCTTTTTTTTTTTTGTCAAGAAAGATAAAAAAAATTATTTTATTCCTTTTTTTTTTTTTTTTGAAACAAATATATACATATTATCATTTACATTCTTTATAAGCTTTTAAAATTAAAGTGTATTTTTTATATAAAACATCGGCAAATAAACCCGTCCAAATTTAAAAATATATCTGTAAACAGAAGCTTCATGCTATTTATTTATGATCAATCGGGAAATTAAGCTTTAATTGGCATATGAAAGTTTAAACTTGATCGCTGTTTGACCTGACAATACATCTTTGGAAATATCATTAGACTGCCCTTTATGATTTTTATTTTTTAATTTTTTAATCATACAGATTTTGATAACATTTTATAGATTCGCGTTTAATCGATTCAAGTGAATGATCAACATCCGAGTTTAATAAAAATAGAAAATGGACATGAGATTACAAATTTTTACGATTACTCACGTGATTTTTAAGATTCATTAAATCGGTTGATTTTAGTATCAACATCGCTTATTCCTCTTAACATTAACATGGACGAACTTATTGCAGGCGCTGCACTTACCACCGTGACATTTGTAAGTAAAACTACTAATTTGCCTTGTCAACTTAACTAAACCTTTTACACTAAACAATGCGCACGTTATATATCCTAATAGGTTGGCAAAGCTGCGTTCTCTCATTCCATGAACTATGTTCTCGTGTGTATTTTATTTTTTTAACTTTTTAAAAGAAAAATAAAATTATCATTTAATTAACATATGTTATTTTAACTATATTAAGAGACAAGTCACGACCAGTATGACCAATAATGTGGCGAGTAGAGTTACGAGATACATGCGAAAGGAAGCCTCTTCCTCTACTTCCAGAGAGGAGGAAAGCAAAGTTATCTCTTCAATTGTTGCCAACGAAGATGAATTAAAGCGTGCTAAAGAGGTAAAATTTAAAAATGACCTATTCGGATTTATGAGTTTTGATAATAATCTTTAGCATTTTTTTTTTTTTGTTTTTCCTTCAATAACAGAGTTTGGGACTTAGCATTCGCATGATACTACCAGCAATCGATTTAATAGAAATCATTTCAGCACGTGGTAACACTACATTACAATCAACGGTTGAACATGCAAAGCAATTACAAAAAGAAATTTTATCAGTTGGAAAGAAACTTGACCCCAATTTGAATCAAGTTTCGGAAGGTTTATCCGTTCAACAAATCACTTTAGATAATGAAATTTTAATAAAAGAGATTGAGATACTTATACAAAAAATTGAAAGATTTGTCCCATATCTCAACCTTATAATGACTACAAGTGGTGCTAATTTAAATTGGAGTTTGCCAAATTCTGTTAGTCCATCACGATTTCTACAATCTTCTAATTTATTATCTGAAACAAATCGAAAATTTTCTATCAATAAGGATAAACAAATGCGTGTTGGATCTACACTTAAGCTGAAATTATATTACATGTTTACAGCTTCAGTGAGACCAAAATCTGTTAAAGACTTCACTTGGAAAGAAGAATTTACAAAATGTGATGCTAGTTTAAATAGAGTACGTGATGTTGAAAGAAAGAAAAAAAAGAAAAATAAAGAGTTCATTTATGAATTGGTTCTAATCGAAGATTTAAACGATGGAAGATATCATGAAGAATTTGATGCGGGAGATTTAAAGAAACAAAAAGAAACCAGAGCAAAGTTGGGTAAACCAAATGAAAGTATCCCAGGAAAAATTCTTCGTATCCCAGTGAGTGATATATCGCGTTTGTATTATACCTCGTCTGGAAGTTTGTTGAACATTGAAGAATCAAGGTCTCCGGTTTTAGTACTTAAAGTTATAAAAGGTTTATCTAGAACTCGAATGATTAAAGAAAATGCCGTAAATGCAAAGGATACAGACTCTAACCCTTTGTATGTACCACCGATTGCGGTTACGCCGGAGAAGCGTAAAAAGGAATCAAAGTATCAAGCGAACGCAGAATTTTATGCATTAGAATTATTTCAAGAATCAGAAAACATTCCAAATACTAGTGATCAAGAGGTTGATGATGAGGAGGAGGAAGAGGAAGAGGAAATCTTCAGTAGTGATGAAGAGGAGGAGGAGGAGGAGGATATTGAAGATTCGAAAGAGGATACATCATTAAAATATCCCGAAACTCCATCACCGAGGAAAATACCCTTGCCTTTAACCCCTAATGACTCAGCCTACCCCCCAACACCAACACCAAGAAGAGTACCTTTGCCACTAACTCCTACTCCTAGCGAGTCGGAATATCTTTCAACACCCTCGCCAAAAAGTCCTGTTAAATCGAAATCTACTTCGCGTAGAAAGATACTTATTGAAGATGATGAAGATTCAACTATAAGTGATGAATCAGAAAGTGAAGCAAAGAAAGAAAATGCGAAATTTGAGGTTTTTGATAATAATGTTACTGATACTATTATTCCTGAACCTTTATCTCCAAAGACTTCAAATATGCCAGAGATCAAGGATACCGAATCTGATGAGGAAATTCAGAGTAGTATAAATACTTTGAGCCTGTTAGAATTTCTCTTGCGTTTAAGTGCATTAGAAGTAAGTGAACAAACAAGTCACCTTGAAGTAACCGATGAGAAGCTCAACCTCTTTTTAAGAGATGAAGATTCATCTGGGGCTTCACTTGGTTCACAAACCCCAGAATCGACACCATCTAAATCAACTTCTCGTACTTCGGGTCCCCGTAGTACACCAGGCAAGTCATCTTCATTATCCTCATCTAGAAGAATATTATTTAAGGATGATATAAGGTTAAAAGAAGATCTTATGGACAGTCCGTTGACAAACAAAATGTCAAATTTGAAATTAAATGAATAAATTATGGTTATGTTTTCATTTGATTTTACTTTTTCCTTTGTGTATTATTAACAAAAAAAAAAAAAAATAAGACATTTGATTAGTGAATGACCTCATATTTGGGCGTTTTACATAGCTTCGCATTTTCTTATAATGTTCAAGTTAATAAATAATTGAAGAGGGACAGTTCTTAATTTCACGCAATTGAAACTTTAAATTCTTGAATTTTATAATTATAAATTTGATAAAATATTTATTGTTGAAATTGAAAATCACATTTTATTTCTTTTTTACAAAAAAAAAGACATCATGTCTAACAGTATTTACTAGCAAAATGTGATTTAAATAAAATTCGGTGATTTTATGTGATTTATTTTATAATATTTTGCCTTGGTCATAAAAAAGAATTATTGTAAAAAAATTACGCTCTATACTACAACTAGAAATCGGACAAACATTTGGTTGCTCTTTCTACCATTTCCTCAACAAGCTTCAAATTTAGTTAAGGAAAAATTATGCGGCATTCTGTGAATAATTGGAAATCATTGTAATTGTATAAAGATGAATTTAGCTTGTTGAATTCGTCATGATGAGACGCATTGAATGGTGGGAAATTCGTATCCCTAAGAGATGCGAGCTATGATTTCTACTGAATGATTAGGTTCATTTAGCTGTTTAAAGTATAAATCCTCCCCTAAAATATCAGATAAAACACTACTTCTTCAGCTTCTACAGATTTATCAGTGCTTTCTCAAGAGATTAAACAAGTTTCAACGAATAAGAATTTACTATCTCCTTCTATTACCACAAAAACTTGAGTACTTAAAAGACTTTCTTACCACCTGAAATGTGCTTGATAATTCCGTCTGTATCATCAAGCATAATTAACTTATCTGCGATTTTATTGGTTGAATTTTGTGATAATCATTTTTGAAATATCACATAATTATTAATTTTGATTGGTACAAAATTGATCGTCATAAAAATTACCAAAATAGAAAGGTTAGTTATCAGTAAAGTTTTATTTGCAAGAGAAAAATTTTTCTATTTATTTTTCTATTTAATGAATCTCGATATGTAAGGTAGGTGGATAGCAAAAAAATATATAAGTTTATCTAATTTTCACACATTCATCAGATCCCTCAGACATCAATATTAACACATCACTCCTTTTTATATCTTTCCTAAATGAAAATTTGATAAAGAAATGTATTAAAGATATTTCTTACCAGAATGAACTTATTAACTTATCTCAAAGCTACATCAATTTAAATATGCATATTTTTTATACTAATAGCTCTCTAATTCACCTATCTTTTGAAAATTATAGAATAGAACTAGGTTGGATCTGTCCATAACTTTCTCAAGCCCCTCATAGTTCCTTCAATGCAGTAGTAGTATTTTCTCTGTCGTTTACTAGAGCTGAATTATTTGCCCTTTTTCTGCTTTAATTATTTGTTTACAATGATCCTCGCTAATAATTTTTTTAGATAACCAAGCAGTGATTGATGGTTACAACAATTTTGTGTTAAATAAAACTTCTATGATAAAGACGTGTGAAAAGATTTTCAATTATACAGTCTAGTCCTTAGTTTACTTCATCATTAAAGAATTACAACTCAATGTTAAACTAAATAAAATTAAAGAATACTCAGGAGATTTATATAATGATATGGCTAACGCATTAGCTAAAGCAGAATGTTCTAGACCTCCTTTAATACTGGATTACATAGCCTTTGATGACATACAACTCCACTTGAAGTTTAATAATATCCCTATAGAATCTTTATCTAGAAAATTTTGAAAGGATCTTAATATCACTAAACAGTTCTCGATATTTTTAAATTTGAATAAAAACTCTTCTCTCCTTTTATTCACCTGCTCCTCTGATATTCACTAACTAACCTCCTTCTCAGTTTTTAATTCAAATATGAGTGATTCTTCAGCAACAACTTCCTTTATTCAGAAGAAAAAAAAAACTTTTAAAATGAAATTATTAATTGAGAAATTACCTATAATCAATAAATTAGCTATTAGATGCTCAGATTGTATAATAATTGAAAGTGTATTTTTTGCAATATAAGTACTAAAGATTATCAATATTTGTAGACTTGCCTGAGTAGATCAACTGCAATTACTAATATTTGTAGATCCACAAGTGCATTCTTAGATAACCTGATTATTGATAATTAGAAAAGAATACTGATCGATTTGATTTCTATCTTACAATAAAACAACAGCTCACAGATTTCTTTAATACATTAATCAACCTAATTTCTTGTATACACTTAGCTAAGGGTATTATTTCTAATGAGATTTTTTCAAGATACCCAGATTTGTATAATAATTGGAAGTGTATTTTTGTAATATAAGTACTAAAGATTATTAACATTTGTGAACTTGCCTGAGTAGATCAACTGCAATTACTGATATTTGTAGATCTACAAGCGCATTCTTAGATAACCTAATTATTGATAACTAGAAAAGAATACTGATCGACTTGACTCCTACCTTATGATAAAACAACAGCTCACAGATTTCTTTGATACATCAATCAACCTCATTTCTTATATACACTTAGCTAAGGGTGTTATTCCTAATGAGATTTTTTCACTTCTAAAAAATATATTCTCACCTTCTAACTCAATATATCTATTAGTCAAAACTTCTAATTTCCTAACTTCATATTTTCATGAAAACATATAGATTCCAAGATGTAACAAGATGATTAATAAAGAAAGATTGAGAGGAATTTCTATCAGATCAAAAAAGAAAAAAGTTAAATTTAAGCATTTAATAATTTCAAGACTAAAGATGATAACCATAATTATTCTATTATGTTGCAACAAATAATAAATTAATTAAGTAATATAACATTATTAACTT
>CAJVPQ010002325.1:0-14231 GCA_910591825.1 Funneliformis caledonium
CGGGCTCGTAACCTTACGTAAGATTACGAAGCGTAGGGTTTACGTAATACTTCGCATTATTAAATTTACTGATGTAGCATAATAGTTAATTTTAACATAATTTCCTAAAATCTTTAATATTTAATATATTGTAAACTGTATAAATCTTATTTCACATAATATTTTATATGATTTTACAGTAAAAATTATAAAATATTATAATATTTTAGTCAGTTATTTTAAAAAATCAACATTAATGCAATGATTTATTTGAAAAGTTAATTTTAAAAAAATGAAATTTTAGAATAGTGGTTAAAGATATATGTTGATACTATATAAAGTCAATCCTATTACATCATAAAGATTAATAAAGATTAATGTTATTAACATCTTTAACATTTTTAACTTCTTTAACATTTTTATATTATTTATATTTATTCTTATATATTATTAATATTTACTTTATTATTTATTATATTATTATTATAGTTAAATTATATTTTATAACTTATATTTATGTTAGTATTATAATTTAATTTATATAAAATAGTATTAAATAGTGATCTTTATAATTATAATTTTATATAAATAGAATAGAAAATTATTCTTGTAAAAGAATAGAATTAACAGTGATAATTCAATAATTTGAGTTAAAGACTTAGAATCTAAAGTTAAGAATTGCTAAGGATACAAGCTTTACAATAAAGGAATCTTTTTCTAAACTACATACATATTAAATTTTTCAATGTATCAATCATATTTATTATTTTTATAAATTGTTAAAATTATTTACTTATCTAATTATAAATCTAAAGTTGATTATAATAGGCCTATTCTATAGTAACTTAATAATTTCTCATACATTACTTCTTGTTATTAAGTTATTATTACCTTAAGTTCAACTAAAGCTCTGAACAGTTCAGATTAATATGAAGATTTTTCAAATTGGTTCAGTTCAGATCAGTTTCAAATTGCATAAAAATCAATCTGAAAATTTTTAATTTAGTTCAGATTTTTTTCAGATTATAATTCTAATCTGAACCAAAAAAAATCTGAACTGAACTAATAATTTTGAATTAATCTGAAAGTTCAGTTCGATTATATGTGAAACTCTTAGAAAATCGCAATTTTTTGCAGTTTCTCTTTGAATTTTACAAAAAAATTGCGAAAATCTTAGAGAATTGCAATTTTTTGCGATTTCTCTTAGAATTTCACAAAATATTGCAAAACTCTTGAAGAGTTGTAAAAAATTGCAATTTTTCATCAAATTTTACAAAAAAATGTGAAAATTTTGGAGAATCACAAATTTTTACGATTACTCATTGAATTTTGCAAATTTTCACGAATCTAAAAAAGAAATTCGTGATTTTTTGTGATTCTTCTAGAATTTTGCATATAAATTGCAGATTCCTTATATAATTGAACTGTAATTTCAAATTAATCTGAAAATTCTGGTTTAGTTTAGATTTTTACCAATCTGCAATTCAGTTTAGATTCAGATTGGTATTTTTAAGATTAATAATCTGAACTGAACTGAATTGAAATTTTTAGTTCAGATACAGATTGACATCTAATCCAGACTGAACTGAACTATTCAGAGCTTTAAGTTCAACAGATTGATCATAAAGTTAACAATGTTAAAATTAAATAGATTACTAATACTGAATGTATAACATCAATTTTATAACTTAAAAGTTATTTTTATTGAAATAAGTAAATATTTTTAATATTAAAATAAATTTATGAAAAAATATCATAATAAAATAATAAGTAAAGCTGTAAAATTAATTATTAATAAAAGAGATTTTTTAATAATATTGAAGTATTTATTAATATATTACTTTTAATCAAATAAATAATATTATTTTAGAATAAAAAATACTAAATTAGCATATTGTTTTATTAAATTATTAAGGATTAGTATTTTATATCAAAGTTTATTAAGTTTTAATTATAATATATTTAAAAATTATTATATTAAAAAATATAATAAAAGATAAATTTTAAAGTAATTATTATTTTATATTTTATAATAATAATAATATTTATTTTAAAAATTATTAGATTTAATAATTTGATATTTATTTAATTGCATTTTTTTTAAAAGTTTATATATTTTTATATTTTATTTATTAATTAATTAATTAATTTTTAATTATAACTAGCTGAAACTTACTACTTTGTATCAAGAAAAATCATATAATATTACACAAATTCTAAAAAAATAAACTTATATAATCCTTTATATAATAATATTGTGTTCTTTTTTAGAAATTTATATAATAATACATAATTATTTATACAAGTAATCTAAATAATATAATTATATATAAATATTTTTAATTATATAGATATTTAATATCAATTATATTAATATAGTATTAGGTATTTCTAATAATTATATATTAAAAATTTTAATAAATACTGATAATATTTATAAGGTAATAAGATATAAAAAATAAATTGTAATAAATTGATTAATTAATTATAAAAATACAAATTAAATAAAGTATCATTTAATATACCTTATTTTTATAGAAAAGACAATCTATTAAAATGATGAAATACAATTTTTTTGCAAAAAATTAATTGTAAAATTTTGCAATTTGATTATTTTCAATAAATTCATATATGACAAATTGTAAAAAAATATAGTATACTAATTTATTTACTTCATTATTAAATTTATTTTATAGGTTTTTTATAAGATAAATTTATAAAAAGGCAGATTTAATTATTTATTATTAAAGTTCTAAATGGATAACATCAGGTTAGGTATTCTATTTAACCTAACTTAAAGTATCAGATCAAATCAAATTATAGATCATATTAAAAAAATTAAAAAAAGTTTTTTGAGATATTTTAGTATTTAGTGATCAATAAATGATATATTATAGCTCATTAGATTTGTTTTTATATGTTAAATTAAATGATAACTATTTTTATTTTAAACAAATAAAGTTATACTTTATTTTTATTTATATATAAATCTATAATATATGTCCTAAAATTTTTATATAGTAAAATTAAATAAACTATATTTTGATAATCAGTGATCTAAAATTAAAAAATATAACTTGTTTGATTTATCTTTATAAGAAGATACGAATAGTAGTTATTTATCTCAAACAAATTGATATTGATAGAATTATTAAATTTTAAATTTTTTAATTAAAAAATTTGTATTAGATTAAATCAAATACCCCACCTGATCTAACCCAAACTTTTTAGATTAACCTATTAGGTCAAATTTAAGATCTTAATTTACAAGTAAAGTATATATAAGTTCAAATTAAATGTTAATTTTTAATATTTTTGAATTATTATTTAAACTCTTTTTGTTATAAATTAATATAAAAGTATCAATATATTGGAATGTAAATAAATAAATTAATTGATATTTTTATAATTAATAATAAAATCAAAATTTTAGACTAATTATAACTAATTATTATTTATTATACTTAACCGTTATAGAATTTTAGCAATAATAAAAATGATCTGCAAATATTAGCCAATCACAATGAGAGCCCGCTATGCTGATCAACGCGTCTTACAATTTACGCGACACGGCATTATAGATGGTCTAAAAATCGGTTCGACTCGGTTCAATACAGACCAGGGATGTTAAGCGGTCCTAAAAGTCCCAAGAAAATTATAAAGAATTATATTTACAAATTTATTATGAAACTTTGTTTATTATAATGATTTAATGAGCTACTAAATGAAAATATAATAAATACCCTTGGAATCCCAGAATTTCTTAAAATTTAAACTTTAAGGACTTAGGATCGGGTATCAAGAACCGGTCCTATACTTAGCGGTCCCTTCAAAATTGCCAATTTTGAATACCATTTTCGCTTTTTATAAATTAATTATAAAAATTTTATGACATTTTTTGAGAGGGGTTACTTATTATAGATAATTTATTAGACGTTAGTAATCTCTTAAATTGTAAGGACCGGTTAAGGATCGCTTAACATCCCTACCTAGAAGTTTGACAAAATCGCAAAAATAGCTGCAAGTCCAGGCTTTTTTTTCTTTACTGCAATTTCGAAGTAAGTGTGTTTCCATTTTTATGTGCTAGTCAAGCGTATCCCTACTGGCGTATGGCCATTACGTCCTGCGTTAGATGCTTGGATGCAGTCTGCAGGGAAGTACTTGATCAAGGCCTGATCCCCGCATGCTGTTTTCCAGTATACTTTGACTATTTATTTAAATTAATGCATTACTAATTCATAGATTCATAGTTGAGTTATAGGTTAAATAAAAAAGTGTACCTGCACGAGTCGAAGGAGAATTGTAAGTCATTGTTAACTTATTATAAAATGTATATTTGAATTATACGAAAGCGTCAGTTTGTCATGTATAGATTCATGTGCTAATCAATATAATTCAACTTAAATTTTTATTCATTCTTAGGATGTTTAAGCCTATCATAAAAAATATCTTGGCGAAACGAATACAAACACTGGTCAATTATTTCTATTTTAGAATACACCAAATCAAATGTCAATTATATCAGATATCATCAATGATCTTAAGAGTAATATATATGCATCGCTACAGAACTACAAAGCAAATGACATTCATGTAAACGTAACGAACAAATCGAACAAGATTCTAACTGATTTCGAGAAATCATTCTCTACGATCAAAATGAAAGAATTTAACGATAATCTTCGAGAAGAGCAGGAGCAACGTGGAATTGTTACAGCTTTTAATATTAATGTTACATCTGCCTACACAGTTAAAGCTTTGGAGGTAAGCTTGAAACGATCTTGGGAACAAATTTCACAATAACTCAACAAACAATTCTATTAGGGTTACCCGCACGAATCAAACACGCATCGATGAATTAAAAAATGATGAATACGAGGTTGATTAATTCGTGATTATGATTTTACAGTTATGGAAGGAGCATATTACTCATGGCTATATTGTTTTTATGACATAGGAAGGAGGATCTTCCAGAAGGACGCTCAGAAAAAGAAAAGTCAAGTTGATTATGCTGAATTTCATCAGAAGCGGATTCTGATTATGAGGAGAAATCAAAGAAGATATACAACATACTTCAGCTAATATTCGTGATGTGAAATAATAGTATATATGTCATTTGGGTCGATTGCTAGGAAAATCAGGTTCCGGGAATTTTTTAACAAAATTGAGATTTTTATTGCATTTTAGTTTTTGATGTTATTAGATTAAAATGTATTAAGCTCTTAATTTAAGTCAAAAAATTTCTCGAAACCTGATTTTCCTAGAAACCCTCCCATTTTACGTCAAAATGACGACTGCCTTGAACAAAATCCCATAAAACCACTATTGGAACCTCCCATTAAACTTTTTTCTGATGATTCTTATAACTCCGACGAAAACGAAGAAAATTGTAATCCGAGCAAAAATAGTTTAGATGAACATGAAAAGGTAATAGTGAGTAAGTTTATTGTACATTTTTGATTACTGAATCTCAATTATTTAATTTCACAGGAGGATGACCATAGTCAATTTAAGAATCTTCACAACGAGCTACAGCGTTTTCTGACAAAATGACAAATTTGGTGCAGTTTCCAGATACTGTGATGAAACTATCAACGAGTTGTGTCGCAACGGAATAATGGATTTAAGCCCTTCATCAGAAATTTGTTCTAAGGTACACCGATGAACAAGTTTTGAAGGAAATGCTTGAACCAATTGATAAGTTAATTCCCGAACGAGCAATTGATATCTTTTTTCAGAGGCATTTTGTTATCAGCTCATATTTTTTTTTGTTCAATTTAGTATAACATTGAGCCTTTTCAAATTGACTTTTTTTGACTTTTTCTCTTATTGTTTGTAACAATTAAATAATATAAAAAAAAGTCAAATTTAACCGTTTGAATAGGCTCATTATTATTATTATTTAGCAAAACTATAAATATTAACAATGGAATAATAAGCTTGAAGATTTCCTGGAACCAGAAAGGATCCGTTTCTAAAAAACTGAAGCGGTTTCTATTTGAAACGTTGACAGTTTAGTATGTTTTATTTATTTATTATTTATGTTCATTAGAATTTATCAATATTATTATTTTTAGCTTCAATACTTATTCTTTATTACATAACAATCATTTTTAAAAAACACGACATGCTCGAAAAGGAGTTTATGAACAAGAAGGCGTTATGGAGGTTTTCGAGCGTTTGTTATGAATCGTAAATATTTTATTTTATTTATTTATCTATTTTTTCTGTAATAGCATTATAATATTGATCTTAAGCGTTTCTTTATTTTAGATGAAATAAACCTCAGCTTACCGTAAATCAATCATGGAAACAGGGTGGAAACGCAAACCGCACAGATGATACTGCATACACCACAGGCGAAAAGCCATATGAAATTTCGGTTAATGAAGGTATGTTGTTGATAATACGAAGGAAATGTCTGATTTTGTTCAGAACGTGAGAGCAGGAAAGGACATGATAAATTTCACCGTTATATCTGAGGTTAAACTACACCATTACAATTAAGAGTTTATATGGTCCAATGCATGTGTCTTAGTCTTAGATTCTACTTCATGGATTACTTGGGTAAGTGCAAATAAATTGTTTTAAGAAATAGCTTAAAGGTTTTTAACTAACTTTTTTGTATTTTATAGGAGTATATCGACTTTTTGAAATAAAAACGTGAAATTCCAACGGATTTTGCAGAAGTCAATTTATTTTCATTTTTTTTAAGACGATAGTAACTTGGGCGGTATGTTAAAAACTTTTTTCTATTTATATTTAAGGTAGCAAAAATACTTTTTAT
The DNA here is from genome assembly GCA_910591825.1 of Funneliformis caledonium. NCBI lineage: Eukaryota > Fungi > Glomeromycota > Glomeromycetes > Glomerales > Glomeraceae > Funneliformis > Funneliformis caledonium. The sequence continues at coordinate 6,767 of CAJVPQ010002325.1, forward strand.
TAATTTTATCTATCGCGTCTATTGTAGTTGGGACTGATACAAAATTTCAAATGGTGAGAAATAGGAGAAGCGCACGATACAGTAACGCACTTAACCTCCAGGTCCTTTCAAACCTAAATCATAATAAGCCACGACCGGGTAATTCGAAAATCATCAAAGAAAAAGAATTATCTGAATAAATTGTATAAAGATCATAAAATTAGAATGGTCACTATTTTATTATCTCATACATCACGTCTACTATATTTTTCTTTTAGAACATGTTTAATACTTTGCTATTCATATTTGATATAATCAATAAAAGTTGGAACTAAATATTTTCCATCAAATATCTTAATCGAACATGAACATTAGATTAGAGTTCGGAATCGTATTTATTTTTTATATGCTAATACACGGACGTCCGAAGTTTTACTGCGGAAATTCAGATTACCCCGAGTCAACCAGTATATATATCTCTTAGCAAACATAAGCACCCTAATCCTAAATCAATTCTTACCGAAATGTTGATTGAATATAATGTAATTCTCAAATATGATGGTGCATCTGAAAAATTTATACATAATGCTTCAAATTGAGATTCTAAGGTTGCTTTCAAATAAAGTATTTTAACATGAAAAAATGCTAATTAAAATTCAATGTATTGAGATCCAAGTGGCTGCATGAGATGTTTTTTAATATTTAGAATGATATGAAAGATATAGTATAAATATTGAGTGATGGAAGAATAGTTTCAATTGTTAGACCCAATCCTATACCACAATCAGAATATATTATTGATGGTTGTAAATTATTAACTGCTATTAAAAGAGTATTAAGAACCATATAAATGATGAATTATTTCATCAAATATTAATGCTTAAGCCATTAATCTTGATTGACAATGTTTATCAATTCCTATAAATAAACATAATGACAATTGATACTTATTGGTCTAAATCGTATTATCTGTTAATATATATCTTAAATAAAGATTTTGTTAATAGAATATCATCTAAAATAAATAATAAAGCTGATTTTTAACATAGTGATAAGATATAAATCATGTCAGATCATTTTATTTAAATTTTTATAATTCTTTAAGAAGATTAGATGTATTATTTCAGAATTTTATTATTTTGTCCTTTTGAAAATACTGAATGACATTAATTAAATCTCTATCTAAAAATCTATTTACCAAGAAGTTGTCTTAAAATATTAATCAATTCTATATACAGTTCTCAGTAAAAAGAATAGCAGAAAGTTTTCTTGAATAATAAAAGTTATTAATAAATAACTTTCAAAAAATTTTTTATTCTCAAATGCTTTTGATTAAGAAATTATACACTTAAAAAATTAAAATATAAAAAGTATTCTTCTTCTCTGTCAATCTGAATTTAAATATAAGTTAAAATACTAAAAAATTAGAAAGTTAGTCTTTTTTTATATTAATTTAATTTCATATTTTCTATTTTCTACTTTTTTAGTTAGAATATATGGGATCTTTGCAATAGAAAAGAGGAAACAGCTCAAAAAATAAAAATTGAGTTAATGCTAAATCTGAATATATTTTGATCTAAAAATCATATTTGCTATATAAAAGTAAATTGATTTTTTCAGCTGTTTTCTCTCTTTCTATTGTAAAGATCCTATATTATTTTTATTATAAAATTTTAGCTAAATATTTTTTTATTAGTAGTAAAACTCATTAATATAGTAAAATTCTTTGTAATCTTAATTTTAATGATCAAATACTCAAATTTGACCTTATGTTAGAATTGCAAAAATTTTATTCATATTGAAATATGTATTGCAAACTTCAAAAAATACATATAGTTTTTAAACTAGTAATATATATAAAATATTATATAATTATTTATACAAATTCTTTCAAAAAAAAGTTATTATATAGTAAAAGATTATACTGTCATTTTTTTTACTAGATATTGTATTATATTTATATAAAATTTTATCCTATTTATTATATTCAGAAAAAGTTATCAATATATGGGGCCTTTGCAATAGAAAGAGAGGAAACTTCAAAAAAATTAAAATTTTTAGTTTATAAACCAAAAATGTTCCAAATACTATAATTTGTTCAGATTTATTATTAACTCATTTTTATTTTTTTTTGAGTTTCCTCCCTTTCTATTGCAAAGACCCAATATATTAGCAAAATAAATTGTCTTTAAATTAAGTAAATGTCTAAAATTTATCTTAATTATAGATTGACCTGATAATTTAATTGTTTATCATATATTAACGTTAATAAAATAATTATAATTAGTTTTAACCAATTTCTATTACATTGTTTTAAAGGATCATTAGTAATTTTTAACTAAAATATTTTAGTATATTTACATTTAAATACATATTTATATATGTCTTCATTTTTATTATTAGTTTACTTACAAATAAAAAAGTTATGCTTGTTAAAAATTCTTGCTTAAGCTTTAGGTAAAAAGATTATTAATATCTATATTGGTAAATCTATAATTTTTATAAATATATTAATAATATATTTAAATTTATTATAATCTAATAAGATAGAAAAATTGATTTACTAATTGAAGTTATTATCTTTCTTGTTTTTTAATAATGAATTTAAAGATTTTAATGTGAATTTATTATCATTATTATCACTACTATTATATATATAGAAGATGGTCAATAGAAAAGGAGAAAATACACTTTTTAATCAAACAATTTTTTTATTAGTTCATTCTGCTGATCATGATTATGTGAACAAAATTAGTTTAATAATTAAAATTACTTAAAATTTGTAGATTTTCCCCTTTTCTATTGACTGCTTCTATATTTTAAATATAAAGAATATAAGATTTATATCATATTTGGTAGTTTTATTTATTAGTAATCTTTTTTAAAACCTAAAGCTACTTTGTTAATATACATTTTTATTATGTAATATTAATTAAATAGTATTATTGTATACTAGTTTATATAAGCTTATATTCTATACATATACCTTTTTTTGTATTTTTAATTAGTTATTCTAGTTTATTTAATTGTAATTTTTTCTATTCTATTATAATTTTATCATGATAAAACAAATTTTTTTACCTTTTATTTAAAAGTATTAAATTATAATTTTTTAAATATATTAAGTTTAACATCTAACAATTTCAAAGATATTTAAGATTTTTTGCTTACTTATAATACTATTTAATATATTTATTTAATTTAACATTATAATTCTATTTAATTAAAAAAATATTAATAAATGAAAAGATATAAAATATTGTAAAATAATATATTTAATAATAATTAAGTGATTTATTCTTATTATATGTTAAACTTTTAACTAATAAAATTTTGATTTAAATTTGATAATAATTAGTATAAATTTTAGTAAAAACTTGATCATTTGATATAATTAAGCTATTTATATTATATATTATATATATAATATAAATTATTAAAATAATTTCAATAAATTATATTTTAATTTTATATAATTACTAAAATATTAAGTTATTAAAGTATAAAGTACTTAATTTAGAAAATTTTATTTAATCATAAGATTAAAAAATTTTTTATTTATAATACTAATTTTTTTAATAAACATTGATAATAAATAAAAATTCTTAATCTATTTATAATTACAGTCAACTCTTGTTATAACGAACTCTATGTCCTAGACCTCAACTTCGCTATAAGGCTATAGTGAAGAGTTTAAGAGATTTGATTGGCTAATTCGCTATAACAAGAGTATTTTTATTATATTTGTTCAAAAAATTCATTATATCAAGAGTTCGCTATATCAAGAATTGACTATTATTTTTATTAAAAATTAGAATTTATTTAAATCTATTAAATATTTAATTATTATAATAATTGTAATTAATCTATATTTAATATTTCAATAAAAGTTATAATATTTAACTATTTAATAAATTTAATATATTATTAAATAATCATTATAAATTTTACCTTTCATAATACATTAAACTTTAAATTTTATCTATAAATTTCAAGTCAAAATATTTTAACTTTAAGTTTTAATTTTAACTTTATATAAAATAAATATTATTCTTTAAATAATAAGTATAAAATTGTTATAGAAAAATTGTAATATTTTGATATCTAATAATCATAAAAAAATTGAAATAATATTTATTAGATTTATCATATTAAGATATATCTTATAATAGTATTTTTAAAATATTAAAATTAAAAATTAATGATATATATATCAATTTTTTAATTTTTTAATTTTTAAAAATAATTTATTATTTAATATCACAAAAAAATATAATTTAATTTATTGAATTATTTATTAAATTCTATTAGATAATTTTATTTTCTAAGATTAATAAATAGTAATAAATATAAATTTAAAAATTTAACTTTTTTTATAATAATTTATTATATAGTATTTTGTAGTAGAAAAGAAAGAAACTACCAAAAAATTTTTTTATTTATTTTATAAATTAAATATTATTTTTTTAGTAAAATAAATTTATATTTAATATTAATTTAAAAAAATTTTTTTTTAATAGTTTTTTCCCTTTTTACTAAAGTATTTATATATTTATCTTTAAAAATTCATTAGTTAAAAAAGATTAAATTGTGTTATAATTAGAATATAAGCTAATTTTAGTTATTATTAAAAGTTTGATTAGTATTGATAAATTTCAAATTTAAATAATATAAAATTTCAACTGATATTAAAACTTCTTTAGTTAGAATTATAATTGATAATATTAATTTAAACAAAATAAATTATTTTTTTTAAATAAAGAAAATAAAAAATTAGTAATTAAAATATATAAAAAAATATTTTAAATAATGATAATTATTAACTGTCTCATCAAGAAATAAAACTGATTACAAATTGGATTAAATAAATCTTATCATAAAAATTCCTTTATATTAATTAACCAATTAGATAACATATTTTATTCTAATTATATAACATAATTGAAGTGATATTTAATATTATTTGAAAACTTTATACTTTTATAATATTATATGTAGATTGAGTAATATGTATTTAGAAATTTTTTTCTAAGATAAGTTTTTTATATAAATAAATCTGTTTTATTAGTAAATATTCAATTTTATCATTATGATTTATTACAATTTTTTCTTTTAAACTACTTTGTTAAATACTTAAAAGATATTAATTATTAGTTTTTTAAAGTTAAAAATAAAAAATCTTTTTAAATTAACAATAATTATTAATTGTTTTATAATATTATTACTGTATTTATTCTTAATATTTTAAATCATCTAAATTAAAATTATAATAATTGATTCTACTTATTAAAATTTATAATTTTAAAAAATTTTTATTAATTCAAAATATTTAAATTAATTTTACAATTTATATATTTTACAATTTAAAATTATTAAATCAAACTTAGTAATAAATTCAAAAGCAAATACAGTTCCTGCTGAAAGTAATAGCAGTAGGAATATTAAATAATATTTTGGTCACAGTTTCTCCAGTATTCTGATTTAACGTATTATTAATTAGGCTGATTTAGGCAATATAATATTGTTTTTAATAAAATAAACAAAAAACCTGATTTTAAATGTTATTTGTCTATTTTAAACTTAATCTAAATTACCATTATACCAAATGCCATCGACATCTATTAAAGCAAATCGCAAAGTTGTAAAATATCTTTAGGATAAAAATATCCATAATGCAAAGAAAATTTCTAATTAAACTAGAGTTCCTTTACGTTTTTGTGAAAGATATGTTACCATTTTACAAAAAAATGGCAATATTCCAGAAATTCATTAATCTGACCACCCACAAAAATTAACCTCCGCGAAATGTCAGCATGTCAGAATGATCATTAAGCATGATCATTTCACTATAGTTGAGAACTGAAGATTATATTAGAAAAAAATGATTTGGAATTAGAAATCGGTGAAATAACTATCTATTGAGAATTTTCTAAGCTCAGTTATGTAGCAGTTCTTCTGTGAAAAGTTTCTCTTTTGACCCAAAAAGCGAAAGACATTCGCTTGTCTTAGGCATAAGACTATTTGCAATACAATTGGAAAAGAATAGTTTTTTCTAACGAAATAATGATCCAAATGTTTTGTAACACAACCCTTACATAGTCCTATGATGGAAAACCAGTTTAACCTATAGTTAAGCATCCCTTTAAAGTGCATGTTTAGGCTGCAATTAATGTTAAAGGAAGAATCAGCATGCACATGTTTACTGAAAAACTTGATCGTCATTTATATTGCTAAATTCTTGACGATCAGCTCTATAATAATGCGAATGAATTATTGGGTTATCAATAGATTTTTCAGCAAGATAATGACCTAAAACACAAATCCCATGATATTCAAAGGGACTTGGAATCTCACTTTCTGGGTCGAGTTCTTCCATGGCTATCTTATAGTCCAGATTTTAATCCAATTAAAAATGTTTAGGCTATTTTAAAAAGAAAAGTAGAAATAAAGATTAAGAAAATGGTGACGCAAAAAAAAAATATCAATTGAAATTTTTTATAATATAATTCAAAAAGAATGGGATGATTTTAACGATGATATAATAGTTAACTGCATTAATAGTATGCTAAATTGAATTATAGCATGCATTAATACAGAAGGAGCGTATATTAAATACTAATTAATTAATAAAAGTTGCAACTATGATATTCATATTTTATTTAAAAAAATTTTAATTAGATTTATTAATAAATCGCATGTGTTAAATTATAAAAATTGACCACTATTACTTTTGGCAAGGACTGTAAGTGTAGTATATTAATTAAATTTTAAGTGAAAAATATATTAAAAAAAAAGTATATATAAAAATTTTAATTGATTTTTTTATTTATTACTTAAAATCATAAAAAGAATTAATTTACAATTTAAGTAAAAAGTTATTCTATTTATATAAAATTAATTTATTATAATTATTACAGTTAATTTTCTATAAAATATTTTCTTTGAATTATGTATAAGGGTATATTTAAAGAAAATATACATTTATAGAATATATAAAATCTATATAATACTAATCTAAAATTAAGGTAATATAAAAATTTATAAGTAAACTATATAAAATTTTTTATAAAGAGTGTATTTACAAAGAGTATATACAGTGGTATGCAAAAAAAATAAATTTTTTTTGAAAAATGATTAACAGACATAAATTGCCTAATTTTAGTCAGAATTACATAAATAAATATGCAAATAAAAGCCTAATGATCTCTCTATCATCTTTTAATGAAACCTTTTTCATACTTTAACAAAAATTATATTTTATCAAATATCAAAATGACCTCATCAAAGTAAGAAACTTAATGACAGGCTATATTACATTTCTGAAAGCAAGAAATACGAAATACTATTAAAATACAAAGTTTAACAAAGATTTCAATTAGTACTATTTCATCAGTAAATTTAATAATGCAAAGTATTACGTAAACCCTACGCTTCGTAATCTTACGTAAGGTTACGAGCCCGTCGAAAAACTTACGTATCGTAGTAC
>CAJVPQ010002326.1:0-14228 GCA_910591825.1 Funneliformis caledonium
GAGATATTTGTTTTCGAGATTTTGAATCTTTCGAGATTCTGAGTTTCGAGATTTTGGCCTTTCGATATTTTGAATTTCGAGATTTTGTAGCAGACCCATTTAGACAACTCTTTAAGAATCCTTAATATTATAAGCAATTGAAAGCAGAAATTGAAAGAGTTGAAAAAAACTTTAACATTAATTTAGCTCAAACTCATATTGATAATAATAATAAATATATCATAGCAAGATGTATAATTAGATATAAAATGAACTCAGTCAAAGTAATCTTAGACTTAGAAGCTGCTGTTTGTATTATTTCTACCTTCCTTGCAAATAAATTGAAGTTAAAACCTCATAAAGCTTCTGATATTATGGTTATTACTGCAGATAGTTAATGAAAAAGATCTTTAGAAATAATTACCAATACTCTATTAATTATTCAAGGTGCTCAATTTACAGTCAATCTTTAACTTATCAAATCAACCCAAGATACTTTATTATTAGAAATTAATTGGTTCAAAACTTTCAATATCAGAATGTTCTTTGATCAAGATAAAATTAGACTAAGAATTAATAACCAATTTATTAAATTACCTATAAAGTGCATAGAAAAGCATCGACTCTTCTTTAAAATTTTATCCATCTCAATAGACGATAAAAATTCAGAAGAATATAAAGATGAACTTTTAAGAAAAACTGACCTTTATAGCATTGAACCAGAAAACGATATTCTTTCTGATTATAATTGGAAAACTGATTCAAATTATTCAATTGAATAAGATGAGTTAGAACAAATCAAATGCCTTTATGACTTATATGATAACATTTTTAATATTTAAGAATTATACTTAGCTAAGAAAGAAACTTCTTTGAACTCTGAACAAAAACATATTATCTTATTATTACCTAAAGAAGTAATTTCTACTAGTGGAACTGATATTGGACAAACTTCATATATTAGTCATCAAATACTTTTACAACTAAATATTAAACTAATTGTTCAACATCCATATCGATTAAATGCTATTAGAAAAGAATTTCTTGAAAAAGAAATCAAGAAAATATTAGAAAAAGGTATTATACAACCCTCTAAAAGTCCATAGACCTCTCCTATCATTATTATTCCAAAAAAAACTAGAGATTTGAGAATCTGCATTGACTATCATTCTCTAAATAATGTGACTATTACTGATAGTTATCCTATTTCTCATGTATAAGATCAATTAGAAAGTTTTTGAACTGCTAAATACTTTATAGCTCTAGACCTTGCTAGTGGATATTGACAAGTCAAAATGGATTCAAAAGATAAACAGAAAACTGCATTTATTACTCCTTCTGGATTATATGAATTTATAATTATGTTCTTCAGTCTGAAAAATGCATCAGCCACTTTTCAATATCTAATGAATAAAGTGTTACATCAACTTATTAAAAACTTTTGTGTAATATACTTAGATGATATCATAATCTATTCTACTATGTTTCAAGATCATTACAAATACTTCAAAAAGTGAATCTCAAAATTAAATTGGAAAAATGTTCTTTTGCTTTGCACGAGTTAGAATATTTAGGATATATTATAGAAAGCAATAGTATCAAGTCAGATTCTAAAAAGTTATAAACTATGAAAAACCTACCTATGCCTAAAACACTATAAAAAGTTAGAATAGCTTTAGAATTATTCTTCTATTATTGACGCTTTATTCAAAATTTTGCAAAAATTACAGGACCTTTACATGATTTAACAAAAAAGAATAAGAAATGGAATTGGACAGGATTCATTTAATACTTTAAAATAAAAATAATTAAATTAAAAAAAATAATAAACAATTATTAAAATTAATTAAAATAATTTTTAATATTTAAACTAATTTTTGATATTTAAAAGCAATTTTAATATTTAAAATAACTTTTGATATTTAAAATTATTTTGAAAAATTTTTAAATATTTAAAATGCAGTTTATATTTTAAATAAAACTTTATCTAAAAGAATTATTTAAGAAAAATTTTAATTAAAAGTTAAATTACTTACCTATATAATTTAAAGTTGTCAAATTATCTAAAAAAAAAGTAATCAAAAAGAAAATACTTATAAATTAATAGAGTTTCAGACAAGTTGAGTTAACTCATAAGTTAGATAAGTTGAGTCAAGTTTAAATCAAGTTGAGTTTATGTTTTTTGACTTGATGATTTGCGAGCTAAGTCAAATTCAAGTCAAGTTAAATATTTAACTCAGCTCGATTTAAACTCAACTTGACTTAAGTTGACTTGAAATAATTCTAAAACTGCAGTCCTATAGAAAAATAATTGTTCAAGAAGAACAATAAAAAATCATTCAAGAAGAATGATGAAAATCGTTTAACTTAAACAATAAAAAATTGTTCAAGAAGAATGATAATGAATTGTTTGACTTGAATGATAAAAAAAATCAATTAAGAAGAATGATAATGAATTGTTCAACTTGAACAATAAAAAAATCATTCAAGAAGAATGATGATAAATCATTTGACTTGAACAATAAAATAAATCATTTAAGAAAAATAATAATAAATCATTTGACTTGAATGATAAAAAAAATTATTCAAGAAGAATAATAATGAATCATTCGACTTGAATGATAAAAAAAATTATTCAAGAAAAATAATGATAAATTATTTAGCTTGAACGATAAAAAAATTATTTAAGAAGAATAATGACAAATCGTTTGACTTGAATAATAAAAAAAATCATTCAAGAAGAATGATAATGAATCATTCGACTTGAACAATTATTTTTTTATAGAACTGCAGGTCCTAATTATTTTTATTTTTTTTTCCTTTCTTTCTTCTCTCCCTCTCCTTCTTCCTCTTCCCCTGATCTTTTCATTTTTTTTTATTATTATTATTTTTTTTATTTTTTTTTGATTTTATTTTTTTTTATTTTTTTTTTTATTTATTTTTTTATTTTATTTTTTATTTTTAATTAATTTTTTTTTATTATTATTTTTTAATTTAAATTTTTTTTTCTCTTTTTTTTTTATTTTTTTTTATTTTTTTCCCTTTTCTTTTTTTTCTCAATCTTTTTTTTATTTTTTTTGATTTTTGACGTTAATTTTTTATTAATTTATTTTTCCTTTTCTTTCTCCCCTTCTGACCTTTTTCATTTTATTATTTTATTTTTTTTACTTCTTTTTTATTATTTTTTATTTTTTTATTTTAAATGTAAATATACTTTAGAAATTTTTTTTAAAAATTTTTTAAAGGTTTATTTAATTTACTTTATTTTTTTCTAGAAGCAGATCTTTTGTTTTTACAAATAAGGGTGAGTATAAATTTTTTTTACATTTAAATGTTTATAAAAATTTAAATTTAACTCAAAACTTAATTTGAATTTGACTCAACTCAAATAAATTCAAGTCAAAATCGAATCAAGTTAAACTCGAGTTGAGTCAAATTGAGTCAAGTTTAAAATTTTTATAACTCGAATCAAATCAAATTGAAAGATTTTATAAAATAAACTTGACTTAACTCAATTCGAAAAAAAAGAGTCAAATAGAGTTGATCTTTAAACTTGACTCAACTTAACTTATTCTGAACTTTATAAATTAAGCTTGAAAGAATTTGTCTAAAAAAATAAAATAATAATAAAATAAAAACTTATCATAATAAATTAACTAATTTTCATTATAAATCTAAAAAAATTATTTAATAAAAAATTAATATTAAAATAAAACTTATTTATATAGTTAAATTGTATAAACAAAAAAAAATAATTACAGATTTAGCTTAAAAGATTTATCTAAAAAAAAGGAACTTAAATAATTAATAAATAAAATAATAATAAAAATAAAAAAAAACATAAAAAAAATTTTATTGCTACTTTTCAAATTAGAACTGAAATTAAAAAATTTTAATTTAAAAAAGAAATACAAAAAAAAAAAATTAAAAATTATTACATTTATAATAATTTATTTATTTTATATTATAATATATATTATTAATATTTTATTTCTGTTATTTTTCAACTAATAAGAAAAATAATTAATGAGATGATTGACGTAATAAAACAATTTCAAATAAAATTCAGAAAAGTATCTAAAATTTATTGATATTTCTTAAAAAATTAATTATTATTATTTTATCAAATTTATATTCTCAAATGATCATTATACAAAATATCTATAGTAATATAAGCATAGGTTTAAATTAAATACATTAATTTTTTAAATATATAAAATTAAAATTTAATTCTAGTTTATAAAAAAATATACCATTCATGTTTACTGTCATTTATATATAAAATACATATGGTTGATAATTTATATAAAATATTTTGATAAAAATATGTATATATTTCTATTATTAAAATTTTAATTATAAATATTAATATAAGATTTTTGTATTAATTTGATAATTTATATAAAAATATTAGTAATCTTCAAAATATTAAAGAATTAAAACAATAATAGCTTTTAAAAGATATAATTAAGACAAACTTATAATAAATCTTAAAATAATAATATTTTATATGCTTTTTATTTTCATAAATATTTAAAGAAGAAAGTTACCTTAGAATTATTATGATATATTTTACTTATTAGTTAAGTAATTTATACAAATTCAAAAATAGTAAGAATATTAGAAGTTAAAGAATATGATTTTTATAGTGAATAATTAACAAATAATATCTTATTTAATTATAAAATATTTCAGTAAATAAATATTATATTAATAATTAAATCTCATAAATACTGTGAAGCATATAAAAGTAATTGCTCTAGTTTTTATTAATAATATATCTATAATTTTTATTATAGATTTTATAAATAGTATTACAAATATTTTTATAAATATCTTATATACAATTAAAGTTAAAAGAATCTAATAAAAAGTTAATAAAAGTTATATCAGATATATATGATGTCTTATGAGTATTTCATAATAAATTTTTAAAATAATATAATAAAATTTTATTATTTAACAATATTTTTTATAAAGAAATATTTGAAAAAATTCTACTTTTGATATAAAATTAGTTAAGTTACAAAGTAAAAGGATATATATAGCTAATATAATAATTTTAATAATTTAAGCATTATTAAAAAATCTTCTAATTAAAAAATCTGATTATATTTTTATAACTGAGCATTAAATTATAACTAATAAAAATTAAAAGAAGTTAGAAAATAATCAGATATTATAATTAGTATTAATATTGAAAATAATTCATATAAATTAATTTTTAATAAAAGTTTCTATATTATTTATAAAAGATAAAAAGAAAAATGATTAAGTAAAAATTTGAAAAATGATAAATAATAGCATATATTAGACTTATAAAAATATAAACTAAAAAAAAAATAATTTTAATATTATTAAAATCAATTTGTTAGAATTAAGATATATCTAAATATTCTTATTTAAAATATACAGTAAATGAAATTTATTATCTTTACAATTTATAAATTATTAAAATTCTAATTTAATCAAATAATAAGAAAATTATATTTAATTTTATTGATACATTATTAATGATAAGAGTAAATTTTATTCAAATTTTATTTCACTATTAAAAATTATAATTATATAATTTTTTACGTTAATCTATTATTATTGTATTATATATTTTAATTAGTTCAAGTAATAATACAGAAAATAATTCTATAGAATTTTGTTCTCTAAAATTATCATTATTATTAAAAATGAAAAAAATAAAAGTCTATAAACTAATAAATTTGACTTTGAAATTAATTTTTAATCTTTATATTTAGTATATTAAACTTTTAATATGTAAATCAAAAAGTCACATGTTGATCCAACTGGACGCGTATCGAACGTGTTTTCATTTATATAGTATGACAACATCTCGCAACATACTCTAAAACTCAAACAACTCAACCATGTCTACATCTGAAACGGTATGAATGAACTGCTTTTTTTTGCGATCTAGACTTTAACCTTTTGTTCATCCCCCAAAATAGATACACAAGTATTTCGAACGAAAGGTGTCAGATTGGGATATTGTTAGATTCCTCAAGGAATGTACAAGTATAGGGTCTTATAGACAGAAAATAGAATGCTACTTATCATCTCTCGTGTTGATAGCCAATACTGAGAATGGTCAAAGGTGTGAAAAAGCGCAGGTGCTCCTCGACAGGCAAGTATTAGAATTTTATATCAAAGGTTTTTTAAGAGTAAGTGGCGTGGTAGGGGACCTTCGAGCTCCCTTATCATTCAAGTCTTCGAGCCGAGCCACAAAGGCTATGCTGGGGCGCAGGTGACCTTCGAGCTTGCCTGATGTTTAAAAGCCTCGAGTTAAAAGTCTTGAGCCTACTGGCATAGTCAGACACAGATGACCTTCGAGCTTGTCTGATGTCAAGATATGAAAGTATTAAACGGAATGAAAACACGATAGTTAAGAATACCACTAATTCCTAAAATTATCGTTTTAGAGTAATCGTCCTGATAAAAAAAGAGCAAAGAATGGGAGAAGACGCGTTCGAATACGCAGATTAATATCCATCGTTCAACTATAAACGGGACAGTGAGAGGAATAACAAATGGTGTATATGGGCCTATGAGTGGAGGAGTGTTCGATGTACAGCTTGCACCAAAGAGGAGTAATCAGAAAGAGGTAAAGATGCATAGCTTTTAACTAGAACTATTAATTTGCGTTTGTTCTTAATGAATTACAATTTAACTCTTAGAACAATGATAAAGTCCCAAAAAGGGTAAAAATTAACGATGCCACTCCTCAACGTGAACAGGATGAACAAGAAAATCAGGTAGTTGTGTTTTAATGGATGCCTCGCAATATATAATGATGGCAACTTTATTCCAATATTACTTTTCGTTAACGAATTTGAATGATAAAATCAATAATTTTTCTCAGCAAAGTTCTGATAATAATATCTCGAAAGAACCCCGTCTCATGGAGTCAAATGAAAGTTCGATATTAAAGTCTGGAAATTCGAAAATAAATCAAGGTGATCCGTCTTCTAAATTTAATCGTGAAGAACGTCTTAGTATTTGCAACATTTCTGAGAGGATCTAACTTACACATATATTTATATATATAGAATGTTACGATGCTAGGAAACGAACAAAAATTATTTATTCGTGGGGAGATGTCATCGACAAGATTGATTTTAGAAATATTTCAAAGAAGGATGTGAGTAAATAGCGTGGTTGTATCTACTGTACATTAACTAACTATACATGTCTTTTTCAGTGGATTTTTGAAAATTACAATCTTTCCAATGAGTTCCGTGATTTTCAAAAGATGACGATTCAACAGGTCAAGGAAAACCCGTATTTGTGCTACAAAGATATTCAAAAAATTCTGTAAGTATTGAATTCGTGGATTTGTGATTTTTTTATTATATTCATTATTCTCGTGATAAAATAGATGTTTATCTAATATAATGTTGATTGAGCGGATAAAACCGACATACTTATCTTGCGATCTTTCGAGTTGGAATACTATTTGTCGAAGGAAAACGTCTTCTTATTTGTCATCGACAGTTAACAATGTAGTTCTGGAATATTCATTGGTAAGATTTTTTCTGATTTACAGATTAGGTGTTAAATAACACTACAGGACTAAACAATGTCTATTCTAGTTGTTAAATTCTTTTACGCCATTGGAAGAAATGGAAGACAAATGGTGCGAAAATTTCTCCAGAGTCACAGAACTGGATAAAGGGGATAGAGCTATTTTTTGCAAATGCCAAATCATATTACGAAACTTGTCAGTGTTACATCTGTCGTTCATAACCAATTCGATGCTAATATCTTTTACAGCTTTTTATTAGGCTCTATTAATAAAGATAACGAAGATACCTTCGTTCACAACACTTTACATAACTTGATCAGTGAGATTTTTCGTGACCCGATGTTAGAATTAGTATGGTTAGTTTGTAATCATTGCGTGGATATAATCTTCATTTTTATTGAGTATCCTTTGTATACTTGTGTTAAAAGGGCAAATAGCGAGAGCTCCGCTTCAAAAAGTCGACGTCTTAACAATAAGGAAAATGTTACTGTTAAAGGTAATAAACCCGATTTCAAAATTTCGACCAATACTAAAGATGAAATTCTCTTCGGGGAAGTTAAACCAAGGGACTCTTCTTCTGTATTGGTCAAAAAATATCTAGTCAAACTTGCTGAGTATCAGGCGGGTACCTTGGATGAGCTAATAAAAAAATACGGAAATAGAATCGGGATGATTCTTTCGGTATATGGGTATGTGGTAAGTATGCACAATTTGGATTGACTTTTTAGTGTATTTATTAACATTTGACTGCATTCAAAGGTGAGCATATTCGCATCTACGAGATGGACCTTAATAATGACGGAATATACAGGATGATCTTAGTTGCAGATGTATGTGTCCCAATCGAACGGGAAAAAATTGTAGGCTTGTTGCCAGTTTTGGAAGCATTTTATAATGTTAAAGTAAGTGGTTAAGATTGTAGCTGTTTACTACATTTGATGCAAAAATCGGCACCAACCATTTAACAACCTTTTTTTGTGATTTTAAGCATCGCATTTCTGAACTTTTAACGGTAATTGCTTCTAACAGCCCGCCTAGTTCACCATCACGTTCTTCCTATGTTAGAATGCCTACCCCTTCGCCAAAACCCGTCAGGGTCGCAATTGCTGGTCTGCAACCATAAGAAACTATTTACAAAAAATCAATTGTGTATAAATGATTTTACCGAAATTGGGGTTGAGCATTTGTATTTTGAAGAAACAAAACGCGCTTCATTTTGATCATAAGTTGTCAAGATGATATCACTAAGTGTTGACATTTATATCTTTTTTCAGAAATTTTTATTACTTTACGCTTTCTAAATATAACCTATAATTTTTATACTTTATCCTATAATATATATATATAATGTATTTTTCTGTATCAATAAAGTGACCCCGGTGGCATATATATTCATTTTTTTTCGTGTGGGTGGGATATAAAAATATTTCTTGATTGGAGTTAATAATATTACTTTTCTCGCATAAGGCAGTAAACCACATCCTATTAATTAGAATTAGAATTACAAAAGCCGTAAGTATTATTGTTCGAAATGAGAATCAAATATACATTAAAAGACGTGAATGCAGTAGCTATGGAAAGAGGAGGAATATGCCTCTCAGAAGAGTATATTAATTACCAATCACTCATGAAATGGAAATGTGCGAAAGGTCATGAGTGGCAAGCAAGATTTTCTCATATCAAAATCGGTAAAAATTGGTGTCCATATTGTGCAGGAAATGCACCTTATACTATCGAAGAAGCTAGGCAGATAGCTCATAGTAAAAATGGGCAATGTTTATCTGAAAAATATGTTAATTCCAGTTCTCCACTTTTATGGAAATGCGCTAAAAGTCATGAATAGCATAAATCACTATATTATGTAAAAAATCGTGATACATGGTGTCCTGAATGCCACAAAATATCACAAAATTTAGAACCAGCTAGGGGTTTCGCACTTAGTAAAGGAGGGATATGTTTATCAGAAAAATATATTTATAACAAATTCCCTCTAAAATGGAAATGCGCCAAAGGCCATGAATGGCAAACATCATTAAATAATGTAAAAAATAATAACACTTGGTGTCCCTATTGTGCAAAGCGTGGATTGAAACATAGTATAGAATTTGCAAAAAGTTTAGCACGTGAGAAGAATGGCAATTGCCTTTCGGAAAAATATATTGATACCAACCAACCATTATTGTGGAGCTGTGCAAAGTGTCATGAATGAAAAGCCAGTTTACATAGCATACAGCATGGTAGTTGGTGTCCAGTATGTGAAGATAATTCTTTAAAACTTGATCTCCAAATTGCAAGAGATCTGGCTTTTAATAAAGAAGGTAAATGTCTCTCAGAAAAATATAATAATATCATGTCTCCGCTCTTATGGGGATGCTGTAATGGACATCAATGGAATGCACTACTTAATAGTATTAACTAGGAAACGGAAACCGTTATAAGTCCGGAGCGAAAAAATTTAGTTTTATTTATGAATTTTACTAATTATTCATATATATTCTAATTAAATAAAGTTAAACTAATTAGAAAAATTTTAAATATATTATTATATTAATAACAATGTATTGCTAGTCAAAAATACTAATACAATTTTATTATAAAATATAATATTAAATTTGATGTGCCAATTAATTTTTATTTTATAGAATATAGTTAAAGTTAGAAATATATTATTAGCAAAAAATGGATCACTAATTAAAAATACTAATACAATTTTATTATAAAATATAACACTAAAAAATTTGACGTGCCAATCGATTTTTATAACATTAAATATAATGCTAAAAAAAATTTGATGTGTCGATCGATTTTTATTTTATAGAATATAACATAAAGTAAAATATGGTAATTTGATATACCGATCATACTGTATGTCAATCATGCGATATTTGATTAATAAAAGCAAATTACAAGCCACTATAGAATTTCTCTTTAGTATACATAATGGATAATAAATTTATAAGGACACTCTTAGAAAGCGTAAAGCCAGAGAAAATGAAACATCTGATCAACGTGAAACACATCTTGCAAAGCAATGTGAAAATAGGCAGCAAAAAAGAGCAAGAGAATGCTGAAGAAAAAGATGCATATGTTGCACGTGACAAAGAACAAAAATGCGTAAAATTAGCAACAGAAACGGATGAACAACGCAAAAAACGCCTAGATTATTACTGTAAACGAAGAACTTATCTGAAAAATATTTAAAATACAACAGATCAAGACCCAAATTCACAACAGGAACAACCGCAGCAAAAATCTCGAGACAGTAGCTCAGTTAGCGCAGATACATGTGCTGAGCTACTTTCCGATGATGTATAAAATCTTCTAAAAAAGTTTCGAAATAAGGTTGATAAATTTAAACATAATCATTGCCCTACGTGCAATGAAAGTTTTCCATCCATAGTGCTTGTAAAAAGGGAATGTCGACATTGCTATAGTGAGAAGATCACTCCAAAAAAGTTTTCAGCAGATAATAATATGGATCCAGGTGAAATTCCTGATGAGCTTCAAGACCTTACAGAAGTTGAGGAAATGTTAATTGCGCGAGTTTTTCCTGTGATGTCAATCTACAGGCTTCGTGAAGAACAGTATGGATATCGCGAAAACATAATTAACTTTTCTCAAAATGTCTAAGAATTTGCCATAAAGCTTTCACAACATCCATCATTGTTAGGTGTGCTTGTCATACGTCGTTAATCTATAAGTAATTCAGAAGCATTTAGAAATTTCAGAGTTCATCGTGTTAAATTTACTTGTGCATTAAATTGGTTAAAAGATAATAATCATTACTACGCTGATATAATCATTGATTATGAAGTTTTTCAATCTTTACCAATTGATGGCTCAATTGATGACCAGCTTCGAGACATTAATGATGATGATGATTATGAAAATGAGAATGATGTAATCACACGTATCTTTGTTCCATTTCTTCCCTTGATCAATTATGAAGACATTGCTATCAGGAATACTCTCAATAAGATACAGGATGAAAACAATCCTATTGTATGGCCATAAATCTACGGCAATCTCATTAATGAATTTCAAATACCAGAAAATATCGCATGTGCATTCCCAACCTTATATTTGACTAGATGCACAGATCTTCGTGCAGAGCGTATTAGGTAAAATCTGCTGAATATTTCAAACACCTCCTTCTATATAGAGATAGAAGATTTGCGTGTCATGCTCATTAGCGATATTTTGCATTGAATTCCCAAATGCGTTAGCGAGCACTACAAGAAGAGAAGGTGTATATTAAGCAAAACCTTACCAATACTCAAATCACCATTATGAATATTCAAGAAAAATTGCCTAAGGTGATAACTATATCGCTAATAGAATTATGCGGTTTAGTGAAGGTTTACGTGGATCTTGTCAGTTTTGAAATACGCAATACTATGAACTGTCCAATATGATTAAGCAAATAAGACCGCAAGGCTTGATCTTTTTCACGTTTAGTGCTGCTGACTTGCACTGGCCTGATTTTCATAAACTTATGCCAACTAGCAATAATTCTGAAATTTTGGCCAAATACCACTAAAACTAAAGCTCCAAACGGTTCAGATTAATCTGAAAATTTTTGGTTCAGATTAACTTCGGTTCAGTTTCAGATTGCAAAAATTTCAATCTGAAAATTTTCGGTTCAGTTCAGATTTTTTTCGGATTATAAATCTAATCTAAACCGAAAAAAATCTGAACTGAACCGAAAATTTCAGATTAATCTGAAATTTCAGATCGTTTGGAACGATGAAATTATTGTTCTAAACGAACGATAAGAAAATTGTTCGATTGGAATGATGAAATTATTGTTCCAAACAAACGATAAAAGAATCGTTCAATTAGAACGATGAAATTATTGTTCCAAACGAACGATAAGAAAATTGTTCAATTGGAATGATGAAATTATCGTTTCAAACGAACGATAAAAGAATCATTCAATTAGAATGATCAAATTATCATTCCAAATGAACGAT
The DNA here is from genome assembly GCA_910591825.1 of Funneliformis caledonium. Taxonomy (NCBI): domain Eukaryota; kingdom Fungi; phylum Glomeromycota; class Glomeromycetes; order Glomerales; family Glomeraceae; genus Funneliformis; species Funneliformis caledonium. Next base: position 12,490 of record CAJVPQ010002326.1, read on the forward strand.
AAAAGAATCGTTCGATTGGAACGATAAAATTATCATTCCAAATGAACGATAAAAGAATCATTCGATTAGAATGATTAAATTATCATTCCAAATGAACAATAAAGAATTGTTCATTTGAAACGATTAAAGTTATCATTCTAGACGAACGATAAGAAAATTGTTTAATTGGAATGATCAAATTATCATTTCAAACGAACGATAAAAGAATTGTTCGATTGAAACGATTAAAGTTATCGTTTCAAAAGAACGATAAAGAATCATTCATTTGGAATGATTAAAGTTATCATTCCAAATGAACGATAAGAAAATCATTCATTTAGAACAATTGAAGTTATCGTTCCAAACGAACGATAAGAAAATCATTTGATTAGAATGATCAAATTATCATTCCAAACGAACGATAAAAGAATCGTTCAATTGGAACGATTAAAACATCGTTCTAAACGAACGATAAGAAAATCGTTTGATTGGAACAATTAAATTATCATTTCAAAAGAATGATAAAGAATCGTTCCAAACGATCCAAAATTTCAGATTAATCTAAAATTTTCAGTTCAGTTCAGATTTTTACTGGTTTACAGTTCAGTTCGATTTCAGATTGGCCTATAATCTGGACTGAACTGAACCATTCAGAGCATTAACTAAAACATTGTTGACAATTCCCATATTGCAGTCTGGTTTTTCAGTAAGCGATTTGAAATCTTTTTTAATAACGTTTTAAAACAACAATAGGATTTAGAGGATTAGTGGTATAGGTTCGAATAGCAGCATCGAGGCAGTGTTTACGTGCATGAAATCAGAAAAAGAAGAAATGCACCTATGATAGAATGGAAGCAGATGAAAGAAGATGAAAACATAATGAACGAAGTTGTACAATACCTCAATAATTTAGTTACAATAATAAATCTAAGACTCGATATGCCTATTCCTGAATGGCATCTGTGCTAAAAAAAATATCAATGAATTAAGTGATGACTAGCAAGACTACATCAATTTGATTAACAAATTACAAAGACATACCCGATGTAGTCTTACATATTGTCTTCATATTAATAAAGAAGGAAAACAGGTTTACAGATTCAGATATCCCAAAGAAATTGTCAAAGGAATATTTGTGTAAGATGATTAGGGTTGCAGACATTTTTTAAGGTAACTACCTACTATGTCATTAAGTCAATGTCGCAGATAGATATTACCTTTTAAACATTTTTGCCATATATATGTATGAGGTAGTAAGGTAGTAACAGGTATATAAGGTAGTAAAGTAGTAGCAGATGTATGAGGTAGTAAGTGTAATAGGTATTAACATATTATATATATTATATACATTATACTTGTTAATACATATTGATCAAATATGCAGATTCTTTACTTTGCCATAAAATCAGAATGATTTACCAATCATTCAAACTCAACTTAGATGTAGATTGTCATAGAATTCCATTAAATTTCTGGGTCTAAATGATTGACAAATTAGAAATGTGACTTTGATTTATAGTAAAGTGTATTATAATTTATTTCCATTGTAATTTTATTTAATATAAATATCAAAATTAAAAACATTTATAGTTAAAAATAATATATCTGTTGTATTATAAACTAACAAATCATAATATAAACAAATAAAATGTTATTGTATTATTTTATTATATAAAATTACCATATTACAAATGTTATTATTTATTGTATTATGATAAATGGTAAAAAAAATAAAATTGTTATTCTAGTTAATTATGTAA
>CAJVPQ010002327.1:0-14227 GCA_910591825.1 Funneliformis caledonium
TTATTGTGAATCCTCACCCGTGATTCCTTGAGTAATTGTCTTAGTTTTATTTACCCCTTTTGAGATTTTATTTGAAGTTACGAAACCATCGTAACAACGGTTTATATCTGAAATTCAGATTCTATCTGAAGCTCAATTTTAAATATCCTAATTTCAGATGATCTCATATCTGAAATTAGAATTTAAATAAAATTAAAATAGTTACATAGAAATTGACCAATAAGATCATGATTGAAATTGAAATTTAGATAACAAAAAGATATCTGAAATTAAAATTTCAATTTCAGTTAACTGATTTTTGAATCTCTATTTCAGTTAACTGATCTTTGAATCTCAATTTCAGACACTCAAAAATCATCTGAATTCTAACTTCAGACAAAAATCAATTTCAGTCATAACATATGTATTTAAAAGTTTAAAATCATTACTGTATCATAAAAAATCAATTTTTATTTTTTGTATCAACTTAATTGGAAATTCAAATTTATTTTGTAAAATCGCAAACTTTTAGATATAAAACCAATTTATGAAATCTGATTTTCAAATCTGAAAATTGCATTTTAAATTCAATTGCTACCTGTATATTCTTTCATTAATACCTGATTTATTTGTCAATCAAAAAATTACTTTTAAATCTTTCTTTTACATAGTTTAAAGTAAATAAAATATTGGGTTGCCTTTTTTTTAATGGATTATATAAAATCTTATTTTTATTACATACTATTTTTTTGATTTGAAACTTTAATATCAAAATCTCACATTATTATGTATTTAAAGTTGCGTTACTTTTATATTTTGTAAATGAAAAAGTAAAAAAAGGAGTATAAGAAAACAAGTATTAATATATTCTTGAATAATACCTAAACTAAGAAAATATGTACTAATACTTTAAAAATTTTTAAAAATTGATAATTTAATCTTGATCTTGATTTTCAATCTTTAATTGCATCCTATTGTCCTATTTTATTCATCTAATAAAGCATTTATATAATATATTATTTCATCTTTAATTTTAATTATACTATTTGCTCATAACATCAAAGGTTGTTCTCTTGCAAATTTTCTTTTTTCTGCTTCTGCTTTATATTTTCTTTGAGTTTAAGAAGAATTTTCTAAGAAAAATAAAGACCTTTGATGGATTAATACTTTTTACACAATGTATTAAAAATTAAAGAGTTTTTTTTATATTATTATCTAGTTCTTTTATACATCAAGATACTGAATTTTCATTACTATAGTATTTTCTAAGTTTTGATTGTATTTTTTAAGCATATTGTTTTGACAAGCGTGATATTATAATAATTGTAAAAAAATTTAGCTCTTTTAAAAAAAGATCTTATAAAAAAAGAAATTCAGTTCTTTAAAAAAAATTTGGTCTTTCTCTTTAAGATGAATTTGTTTTTTCTACAAAGAAAAGAAAAAAAATCATTCCTTCTCCCTAGAAAAAAAATTAGATAATTGTATCTTCAACAATCTTATAATACGTAGAATTGTATATAAAAATCTGTTTATTTTATAACTAAAATTTTTTTATTTTATTTAAACTGAAAATATTTTCTTATTTTATTAAAATTTTATTTAAGGTAAAAAATACATTTTAATGAATAAGTCTATATTTGAAAAGTTAATTTGCATAAACTTAATATATTTCTAAATCTGATACTAATAATTTTAATCTTTTCTGACATGAAAACATTTGCATTTGAGTAATTTATGACCTCTTATTAACATTGGAATAATTTAATATCACATTGAAATTATAGATTATATTTTAACTAGTATTATTATCAGTTAAACATATATTAAAAAAACTTTAGTTCATATATTTAGCTATCTGTGATAGCTTTTACACATTTATTATTTTCTATTTTTAGACAATAAGTATAACCAGAATTATTACAAGTTTGTTTGTAAAATAAAGATCTTTAATTATATATTTTAATATTAAACTTTATAAAGTAATGCTTATTATTGATGTCATCATATTATTATATATATTTTTATTTTATAGTATTATATATATCATTATTATCACTAAGTATTTAATCATAATTAACTCATGATTAACAATAAAACTAGATTTATTCTAAAGTAAAAAATTACTATATAATTTATTATTAAAAATAAACTTGTATATTTCACTTACAGTCTATAAATATCTGGATAATTTTGACTATTACCGATAAATGATTAATGAACATTATCTATTAAACTTGAAAGAATGTATACATTCATCATATTCATTGTAAAAATCCTAAAATATCTATTATTTTCCTCTTTTTAAGTCTATGAGACAGACTTCTTCAAAGCAACAAGGATTTGTATGATATTCAAATTTCTTGTTTTTCTATAGAAACTTGAATTTGAAGTATTAAAAACCTTCTATAATAAAAGGTTAAAAAGTTATCAATTGCCTTACTTTTAGAAGTATGTATTCTTCAGAAAGTATATCTCTAGTAAAGCAGTAGAATTTTGTTTCGCTTCTTGATTAAATTCTACTGCTGCCTCTCTTACTATTATTTTTTCAGCTGATGTATCTATAATATTATCTGCAGTATCAATTTAGCACTAATTTCAGAGATTTTAACGATAAATATTTTTATAGCTTTACCTATCACTGCTATATCAATAACTAAAAGCACTACTATAATAAAAAGAATAGCTAAAAGAAAAATACCAGCGATTACAAGAATAATATCTTTGAGTAAATAATACTTTTAAATTATTAGTAGTCTTTTTAATACTTAATTCACTAAAGACCTTTGATGATAATTTTCTTAATGATTGAATAGCTTATTCGTATTGTGACAGTTGAAAATTTTAGATAAAATAATTGGTGGATTAAGAAGTCAATTTCATTGTCATGTAGATCTTTTATGAAGATCATTTTATTCATTTTATTACCAACAATCAATTATGCAAATCTTTAGATGTCAATTTTATTACCTTTGATAATCACATAGATCATAGATATCCATTTAGTTGCCTGCAGATCTGGCAATTTTATTGACATGACAACTTTATTGCCTAGTGAAATGGTAATTTTATTTCCTTTGAATATTTTTAATTTATTTTATTTAATTATTTAATATATATAAATATTTTTATATTTTTATTAAGTCTTATTACCTTTCTGGCAAAGGTAACCAACGAGATGTTAATCTTTTAGGTACCAAACTTATATTATATGAATAAAGGAGTATAATTAATCAAGTATAAAACTTATCCTTTACAAACCCTTTGAAACTGTTATAAATAATTCGTGTCCTTTTGCATTTGTGCAATTTCTTTAATTATTATTAATGAACTTATTATATAATATTATATTAATTCATGTATTGACTTAGAGTCTCTAAAACATAATCTCTGAAATATCTTTGAGTTATCTGTATTTATTTTATGTTTATCTCACATGTTTTATATTGAGAATAATTCTTTAACGTTATTGTGAATCTTCACTCGTAATTTCTTGAATAATTGTCTTAGTTTTATTTATTCTTTTGAGATTTTATTTAAAGTTACAAAACTATTATAATAGCATAAATTAATTATGTGATATAATATGTAGAGTTAAAGAGATGTAGTGTATGTTCTAAATTTACTACTAGTCAATTGATTGATGCATTTAGCCACATTATCTGTTTTATTAATTGCTTATTCAGATGTATCAGAATATTAACTTGCATTGTAATGTTATACAGTTAGATGAGTTAGAAATACATGATTTGAGTCAGGCATTTCTTGCTTATATGTAATTTTTAAAGTTAGAATAAGTTTCATCATGTAATTACTTAAATTATATTTGTAATTATTCAATTTTTATTGGTATATGATAAGACTAAAAGAATATGTTCAATATATAGCTAAAATGATAATTATATGTCATCTCTATATATAATAATGTTAATAGTTATTAAGATAGCTTATGCTTTATAGTTTGACTATTCCTAACGAAAAAGGATATTAAATAAGTAATACTATTATCGTTAATATGAACTATCTCATATTCACAAGGTATGACCTGATCATATATATTAAGATCATATTCTATGTAATCTAATCAGCAAGAATTGCTGATAAAAATATAATAGAATGTATAATAACATTTTCTTTAATACTTTTTTTTCCTTATCAAAAAATTAGTTAAACTTTATACACTATATATTCCTTTTGAAAAACACATGATTTAAACTATAGATACAAATTAATTAGTAATTTTTTTTCTAATATCCATAATAGGTATGCAAAAAATAGAATGATATGATATTGTAATAGTCTAGTAGTTTCACTTATTATATTTTATTAGTTGATTTAATTGTAGAGAATCTTATGATTTTTTATGATAAAAAATAAAAATAAATTTTAGTAATTAGTAATATAAATAAATATTTCATAAATATTAGTAAACAAATAATAGAATAAATTATATTATTTTTTTATTTATAAAATATAAAAAAAAAAGGGTAACTTTTTTTTATTGTTAAGAAATTTATTTTTTTATATAAATTAAGTTAAGTAAATAAATTGTTAATGAGTAAATTATAAAAATAGATGAGGACTTATTCTAGATATAGTTTCTAATAATTGGTATTCTAGTATTATATTAAGATTAATCATGAAAGCAGATCTATCAAAATAAAATATGTTTACATTATTTAATTTAGGATATCTACTAAAAGTAACATAAACTTGATCAGTTGAAAATATGTTTTTATCTAAAGCAAGAGTAACTTTAGGTAAAGTAAATCCTTGATATTTGTGAATCATAAAAGTAAAATAATTTTGTAAAGGAAATTGGATTCAATGGTAACTGTTTTCATTAATTTCAAATAATGAGTTTATTTATAAATATTTAAGTCTTTTATAAAATCTTAAATAGAAAAGATGATTTATACTCTTAGATCTGAAGGATTTATATTAATAATTAAACCTATTATACTATTACATATTTCTTGATCAATAAGAGAATTGTTAAGAAATATAACGCGTGTGTTAGATTGTAGTCTAATATAAGATAATAGATTAGTTGTTAGTTTAAACATTTTATTGCAAAGAGATTATTTTCAATAAATAGAGCTTATAAAATCTAAAGCTTGTAAAATTAAAAATTTATTATTAGGAATAGAAAGTATATTACAGATTGTTATTGATTATTTATATATTTTTCTAAATTCAATAATATAGGTAGTATTAAATGATATTTTAATTACAGATCTAGTTAAAAATTCAGAATAACATCATTATAAAATATTTTAAGTTTTAGTAAAGATATTATCAAATCATATTTCTTATAAGATTGATAAAATATTTGATTATTATTTTGTCATTGTATAGATTTTAAAAATAAAGAAAAAAATAATGACCAAATAGCAACTTGAAATACTTGTTAATCAAAAACAGAGAAAGTTATGCAAGATCTCCTAATACTATAACATTTATACTGCTAATGGCTATAGTATTATTATAAAGACTTGCAAAGTATTTAAAATATAATCTAATAATTTAGCTGAAACTATAGAGATTTCTTCAATAATTATAGTATCAACATTTTTAATTTAGATTAAATTCATTATTAGTATGAGTACGAGTATTGAAAACTCTTTAAGTATTTATGATTCTTAATTTAAAATGTATTGTTTTATCACCTATATTTTAAGTTGCTATTTCTGTAGGTGCTAAAAGTAGATATTTAGAATGTCTTTGCTTAAGTAAATTAACATTAATAATTATATGTATAATATAGAATTTTCTAGTATTAGTATAATCAGTTATAAAAAAGTATAGCCACTTTATATTATCATTTTTTCCTAAATGCATTTTAATAGTAAATATGATATGATATTGATCTTGTAATATTTCTAAAATTGCAGCTTCTAAAAATATATAAGAAAGTAATTTTAAATCATTTATTTGTATTTATATTATATATAAAAGATTTGATAGAAGTTGCTAATTAAGTAATGATAGTATTCTTGTTAATACTTCAGAAAATTAGTTATTTAATTGTATTATATAAAATTATTGAATATTTGTAATTTGATTTTGTCATTCAGATAAAAATTACAAAATAATGATAAAAACTTTTTATGATAAGAGTAATTTGGTATTATTCTATAATCAGATTCATTTCTTACAGGGATTTTTAAGAGTAATTATTGATAAAAATATAGTTCACCATCTTCTATTTTTAAAAATTGATATCTAATAACTATTTTTTTAAAACATTTTATAATATAATTATCTAATTCATTACAAAAAATTTGATATGATATAGAAGCAAGTGATAAAGGTATAATAGAATATTTTTCATAATATTAAGATTACATTAAGTTATTAAATTAAAAAAACTGTGAACGAGCCATGTATTTCATGATATTATCATCATAAAATAGGTTTTCATCATCTTCTTCTATTATATAAATTGGAATTATAGTTCAGATTCTTATATTTGATAGTTCAGTAATTAAAATTTTATAGTAGCAAAAGAATTATAAATTTGATATCCAAGTAGAAGAAACATAAATTCTATAGAATTAATTCTTTGTGCTATAATATGTTCTCTTAATAAATCATTTACTTGAACATTAAATACATAAGATAGTTCTTATTTGCGATATATTAACTTATATATTTAGCAAATCCTTTATTTATTATATATTGTGCATTTATATATGTATTCCAGAGTAAGAGAATAATAGGGTAATATGATATAATCTATGAATCAGCTTCTGTTAGATATTTATAAATATATTAAGAGTTTCCTTTTTTATAATAAGTTATTACATAATAAGGATGTGAAAATCCTTTTTTATAAGTTTGTACTAGAGGTGCAGGACCTTTACACTTTTTATTACAGGTATATATTTGATTAGCTATAACTATAACATAAAGTTTAGATTCATATGTTAGATTTGATATAGTTAAAAGTATAATATTATTATTAATTATTTTTTTTAATACTATTAGTAATCCAGTAGCAATTGTGTATATAAGCAATACCTCTATTTTAAAACTCAACTTGATAAAAAAAGTCTGTTATCATTTCAAAGCCTGTTAATTCAGGTTTTTATAAAGTTTATTTTTTAAAGATTTAAACTTGTAAATAAAATAATTAGCATAATGAAAGGGTTTATTTATAGGTAGAGTAACACTATTATCATTATTAAAAAGTATACTATAAAGGTGAATCTATCAACTTTTAGCCATACTTAAGATTATAAATAATATTGGCAATTCATTTTTTAATCATTGTATTTAGATGAAGTTATTTTTGGTTAAAATAGGAGTTTCCAATATGTATAAATATAGGAATAGGTATTGTTATTATATTATGAGAAGTATAAGCATTAGAATAAAGTAAATATTTAGCTAATAGAAGGATTTAATTATTACCAGTTTAAAGTTATTTTTGTCATAATATTTTTTGTGTATTTTAATAATGTTATAATTTTCTAATTGAAAATAAGACCAAAAAGACTAATGGTGATGGAGTCTCTACCTTAAATCAAAATTTATCAATCAATATTTAATATATTTTCTATATATTTTATAACATATTTCATTATTTTATTTTGTTTTTATTGTTTTAAAATATCATGAAAATGACCTTTTCCATCTGTAAATAAATCTGAAAATAATAACAGTTCTAAATTAAGATTATAAGTTAAAATTGGTATTTATAAATATTCATTTTCAGAAATAAATCCTGCTATTAATCTGCTATAATAAAAGTCTTCATTATGAACTTCATCAGAAAAATCATAGCTTGAAACTATTATTTCATAAATATTAACTAGGTTCTTGAGTATCAAAATAAATATATCTAGCTCTTGAAAATGAATTATTTTTATTTTACTGATCAGAAAATTGTGATGATAAGAAGTAAGTAAACAGTTGAAGATACGGTTGTTTTATAATAACTAAAAGGTTGCACGTCTTAAAGTTTCATCATAAATTAAATTTTGAATTATATTATTATCATTATCATTATTTTTTAGTTCTAAAAAATGCCTATAATTCCACTATATAATACATATGCTTTTATATTACAAGAATAATTCATTGTACCTGTGAGACTCCTATATTCTAAATATGAATTACTATTAGGAGTTCTTTCTAAAGAATAATGAAGATAAATAGGTGATTTAAAGTGATTGTAAAATAACCTCTGAAAGTCTGAAACTTTACTGGGATTACCCAAATGCAATAAATTCAATAATGCGCAAGTTGGAATATTTTGTGATTCAAATGAAAGTGAAATGTATACATGAGACAAGGATGTAAACAGAAAAAATTTGTAAGTGTAATTGTGACCTTTCACCTGAACCGTTAAGTAAGTAGACAGAGAATTGATGTAGAAAACTACCTTTGCTTTTTCACAAAATAAATATGCAATTTGAGAGGAAATTGACCTAGTTTTAGTAGTTTAGTTGTCTTTATATTAATGGATTTTGAGTAAATTAAATTATTTGATCTATACACTTTTTATCATGTGATCACTAAAATATTCAGAGAGTATTTTATTTTTTTTACTCTAGGAATTTATCAATGATAAAAATATAATTCATAATTACTTTATTTCCTACAGCATTTTTGTATTGACGAAAATAAAAAATATATAATACTTGCATAAGTAACCAAATTTCAAACGGAATATCAAAGCTAATCATTGAGCCAAATTCTAATTAATCGAAAATCATTTCTCCTGTCCTTTATAGTACGAATTCAACTCGTGTAATGCAATTAATACTCTTGGTTGAATTGCAAATTACTTGGTTAGATGACACGTCACTGAATACTTATATAAACGTTGAATTTCCAGTAGACTCAGTTAAATTTTGTTGTTAGCTGTGATTAATTTATCATTTCCTTTAAGAAAAATGTTCAATCTCCATCCTCTATAATTTGAATGTTTAGCTTTTTTAAGTTCATTAGCAGTCTTTGTATTGTTTATTTTGATGTTGAAAAAATTATCTTTAGTAGGGTTATTGAGTAATAGTTAACACGCTTCCATTTAGATATTTGCGATAAGTGCATTGTTAAATCGACAAAATTTTTATTCAATCAATTTTATTTATTATATTTGGGTAATTTTTTTCTTTGAAGGCGTGTTAATAAAGCCTTTCCAATTCTCAATGAATTGAACTTACAAAGTGCAAAACCTTTCAGTTTCATTTAGTAATTAAAAAAAGACTTTAATAATTTAAACGGAAGTACTGTAAGGCTAAAATTAACATTAATTATGTAGTTTTACAAGTTCTTAGCCGAATGTAAAGAAAATTAGACTTTGTGATGGAATAATAACGGTTTTCATCTAGTTACGATGATTAACTATTTGATTGTAAGGTTTGAATCTCTTATGTTTTAATCATTACTATTGGAACGATTCTTTTTTTTCACATATTACTTCTTTACATTCATTAGTCTGAAGCGTTAGCGAAGAACTATATAATTTTACGCAAAATACATGCAATGTCCAGATGTCTGCCCGCTTATCCTGTGAGTCGATGCGTGGTTCAATTTCTCGATAAGGAAATTGTATCACATAAATCACATGAATAAGTGTTAAATAATAAAAATATATATATATATATATATATTTTTTTTAAAATATTTTATTTTTTATTTTTTTTTTTTAAATAAATTTTATAATATTCTAGTATATTCTACTCCAATAATAATAATTTTGTTTTCGCTCTTGCACACTACTCCCGATTCTCGAAGTGTTATTATTCATATCATTATGTTTGAGAAAGCAGTCTTTCTTCTTCAACCTTTCTTTCTTGTAGCCTTTAACTCTTCTTGATGCGTTGAAGCTTTTCGAAAGTGAACTGCCTAAAGCAAAGATCGTTGAGTGATCGTACTCTAAAAACTGCAACAAACAAAAGATCTGCCGCAAACTCCTTGCTTTCAAGATCTATTTTGGCCTTAGATATGGTCAGTTCTTGACTTTTGTGAACCATAATAGCCCATGAAAGGCATATAGGAACTTGCAATCGTGAACACTATTTCCCATCTTTACTTTCCTAAGTTCACTTGATAGGAATGATAGGTACTACATTGACGCCTTCGGTGTTGGAAATGGTAGGCCCTTCATATTTATCAAAGTTGATTAACACTGCTATGGGAAGTGAGGGTGGTCCTTGTTTTCAAATATGATATCTTGTATAATTCCCATTGACCCGTTAACTAAATCAGCTTCTGTCCATATATTTGCTATTAGCATGACGCGTGCATCTTTTGCCAACAACAGCTGTGAATCAAGTCCTTTTGCCACATCTGAATTAGCTCTTTTGGCTTCCTGGCCTCCAGTATGTATTGCATGGATCTTAGCTATTAGTCGGTTCAACGCTTTGAGCTTCTCTATATTAATCTTATTAACATCCTTCCACTTATTAGTATATGTATCGCTTCTGAAAATTCCTTTTGCTCATTTATACTTAGTTTATCTTCAAATCGTGTGGTAAGTATAGTCTAATCATTTAGAGTACATTCTCCATCTCGCATTCGTAAGAGGATATCTCTGAACATTTGTTGTTCTTCAGAATCTCCTGACTGCCTTTGAATAATATTGAGTTTGTACACCTCAAAAAGTGTTTGTACGATGCGATGCCATTATTAGAAAGTGTATCTCGTGATATGTCATTAGTGTACATTGAAAGGTCAAGCACAGGTGGTAGCTGTTCAAAATCACCGAAAAAAATTATGGATCTACCACCGAATAATTCGTTCTTATTCTCAGAAAAAGCTTGACGTAACTGCATGTCGATTAAGGCGAATATTCTTCTTCCAACCATGCTTTTCTCGTCAATTATGATGTACTGCACTTTATCTAATTTTTCTTGTAATTGCTTTAGACGTTCTCCATCAATATTGAACTGTTTTTTATTATTGACTATTAGAATAGAGAGCATTGAATGGATTATTATACCATTAATATTGAATGCTACCACTCCTGTAGGTGCTAGTACAACTACTGGATTTTTGGATCCACTTCCAGCCATTATCCGTAGCTTCTCTCGAATTGCTCTGATAAGATATGATTTACCTGTACCTGCTGTTTCCATTATAATCATTCTCAAAGTGAATGATCCTCGGGATTACTATTGTTAAGAATCTTATTTAATATTTCAGAAAAGGCCATTGATTGAGGTTCTGCTTTGCTTGCATACTTTGAAATATACTGCAAGGCGGTATGTATACTTAAAACTGGCTTCAAGTCGACATTTGCCCTCCAGCCTTGCAATTGTAGTCTGTTATGTAGATTGATATATAGATCATTTCTTGCCGTTTCAAGTTCAGGCTATCCATACTTATCTTCGCGTATAATCGTATGGCTAACATTATTCTTAGGATACCCGAATCTACAAGTTTGCTGTTTTGTTTTTTTATCAACACGAATGCAATATGAAGGGTTATAACGCGTGTGGTGTTGTAGCTTGCTTATTAATTCGATATAATCCTGCAAATCATCTTCTATTTCATCATTACATTTCTGGCAGGGATGTCGTTCAGGTATAGATGCGAAAATTCCTGGATTGTTTATCGTAACTATTGAATCAATATACTGTATTACATTACGCATCTCATTTTTGTTTTCTTTTATTTGTGTCCATTCAATTTTAGGTGCATTTTTTCTTTTTCCAATTCCATGTACGTGAATACTTCCCCGATGTTGCCATTCATATCGATACCAAAAATCTTCTAAGTCCCATCGTTTTATTAAGACATCACGAAAAAATGTATTAAAGCGTTTATCGAAGAACCAAGTGGCTATGTGCGGATTTTCTATAATGTTCTGTTGTCGTTGTTTAACTGAATCACATTCTTCGCTATTATTACCATCTGGTATTAATTTATGAAGTTCAGGCCAGTGCAAGTCGGCCGCACTAAAGGTAAAAAACAATAGACCTTGATGACCTATTTGCTTAATCAAATCCATCAATTCATATCGTCGTGACATCCAAAATTGTCGAGTACCACGTAACTCTTCACCATATCTCATAATTCGGTCTGCTAGATGTTTATCACCATTTGCAATCTTTTCTTGTATATCTTGAACATCAAGTTGGTCGTCATTTAGATTCTGCTTAACATACACCTTTCCTTCTTGCAATGCTCTCCATCTCATCACGGAATTTAACGCGAAATACCTCCATCGTGTATGTCGTGCAAATCTCCCATCCTTATACCACATCATATGTTGAAGTATTCTGCTGGTTTAATGTCCTTTACACGTTCCACACGAAGATCTGCACGTCCGGTAGGATATAGAGTTGGAAATGCACGAACAATATATCCTATAGTTTGGAATTCGTTTATAGGGTATCTGTCTATTTCCGGCCACATTGTATGAGGGTTTTCGCTTTGCATACGTTCGAGTGTATTATTAATAGCAGTTTCCTCTCTTTGATTTTTAGAAAGAGATGGCACAAATGTATGCCTTACTGTATCATCTTCGTTTTCAGTGTCATCGTTTTCGTCAATTATATTATCATCCTGAACTCGTGGAAGCATTTCAACAATAGAATCGTCTTCAGGTAAGGATTGAATAATTTCATTTTCAATATTTATATTTGCGTAATAATGATTGTTTTGTTTTAGCCATACTAATGCCCTAGCAACTTTATTTCGTCGTATATTAAAATCTCTAAACGCTTTTGGATCATTTGCTGATTGACGTCATACGACAAGAATGTCTAATGTTGATGGATGACGTGGAAGCTGAGTTGTAAATTCTTGTACTTCTTGTGGAAAATTTATAACATTTCCACGATATCCGTATTGTCCGCCACGGAGTCTGTATACCGACATCACCGTAAAAACCTTTGCAATTAATATTTCTTCGATCTCCGTAAGATCTTGTAATTCTTCAGGTATATCTCCCGGATCCATATTATTCTCATTGGAAAACTTTTTTATAGTATCTTTTTTGTTATAGCATCGATGACACATCAATTCATTGACAATTTTCATCGATGGTATTTTTTCATTACATTTGGGACAAATTTTACATTCAATTTCTTCCATATTTTTACGAAATAGTTTAAGAATTTTATGTTCCTTCTCACTGATATTGATCGCTGAAAGTGGTCTGGTTGAATCGTTCGTATCTCTTTGATTTTGATTTCATTTCACACGTTTGCTTTTACGTTCACGGTCAAGACGTGACTCTCGTTCCTCAACTGATTCTACATTTCTTTTTTGAGCTTTTTGTTTGCGAACTTTTGTAAGACGAGTCTCCTGTACTTTGTTACTTTCTTGGCTTCTCTTTTGACATTTTCGCTCTCTCTCACGTTCAAGACGCACTTCACGTTGTTCAGCTGTTTCTCTTCTTTTGCTATTTCTCTTTCGAAGCGTCTCAGGATTAATACTTTCATTGTTCATCTTATATCACAACTTGGTAAGTAAAATGTTAGGGTATAGTATTCTCTTTTGTTTCGCTGAGCTTTATTTATTAATAAAAACAATTAATCTATATGCCCGATTTAGATAAACAAGAACAATCAATTTAATCAATCAATTATTTAATGAACAATCGCTACATTTATTTGATGTAAAATTTAATTTCATGTACTTTATTATTTGATATGCTTTACATAATATATACATTCGTTTATTGTGTATAATCATCAATCAATTGTTAAAAATACAAATTTAACACAAATCTTGTTTCGATCTCGGTAAAACCCATTTTCTGGATTAAATAATAATTGTCTGAATAAAAAAAAAACTATTTTAAGATGTTAACCTTGCGCCCCTACCATTAATGCATACTATTAAACAAGCCATTAATTGTTAAAAACTGCAGGCTTTGATAATCCGGATGAATCCGACATCCGGATTTTCGGTTTAATCCGCATAAAATCAATCAATCACGTGATCAACGCTCCGGACTCAACAAACGGGTGCCGTTTCCCTAGTTATACCTTTAAAAGGGTTATATTTTGTTACAATTCATGAAACAAAGCGACAAATAATATGTTCAATTCATCACATCCAATAAAAAAATTTTTTAATTTTTTTGATCACATTGTTCTTAAAATCTTGAAATGATAATCCTACTTTGATTCACAAGTCGAGTATTCTTATTTTCTTAATAAATTCCATCCATTAGTTAATATAAAGTATAATTCATAACAAATATTGACATGTCCATTCACAAAAATCATTGAACTTAGTGTATATAATATGTATCGAAACTTGTAATGTATTTTATTTAAATTCT
>CAJVPQ010002328.1:0-14225 GCA_910591825.1 Funneliformis caledonium
AAAATAATGCTAAAAAAAATAAATAATAAATAAATCAAAACATTTAAAAATCAAGTAATAATATTGTATATTTAATTAAAAATACCTATTTCTTCATAATTATAAATGTCTTCCAATGCATATTCAGATAATTTTTGACCAATTTTTTGTCTATATTCATCAATTTCTTCTAATGAAGATTCACTGGCAGTTTCACCCGATTTAATATATGAGCAGACATTATTTCTTTTTTTAAAATTTGTCAGCCAGCTCGCAGAAGCAGTAAATCCAGTAATGCCAAATTTAACTGCAAACTGCTTAGCTTTATTTTGTATAACATCACCCTTAATGTTTGATTTATAGCTAAAAATTGAGATATCTAAATTTCAACAGCATCATCTATTTCTTTATATATGGGTTACTTTAAACTTTTTCTTTCTAGTTCTGAGCTAAGAGCAAATAAATATTCAGATTTTCTTTTTAAAATATCACTAACCGTATTAGATTTTACATTATAATAAATAGCAAGTTCAATATTTGAAATATTCAGATTATCAATTTTCTTTTGATAAAGCTCTTGCTTTTGAGATACAGATAGGGTAACATACTTATTTTTATTATTTGTAGATATGCTAATGATATAAAAGAGTTATCGAAGGGGATGAATTATCAATAAAAAATATATTTATTTGTTATTTTGCTATATTTAGTGAAAATCGATAAAAATTGGCATATAGAATAAAAAAAATTCTTTATAATGATGATTGATATATTGAAAAAAAAATCAGTATCAGCTTATCATGAATAAATACATATAACTAGTTTATGATCTGATATCAGTATATGTAATATCACGAAATTTATAAGAAAATCAGTATATAGTAGTAAGATTAATTATATATAGTTTTAGTTTAAGAAAAAAGATCAGTATAAGCTAAAATCAGTTTATTCTGAATTATTATATCGAGTTCTGACTGTATATATTAATTAGACTAAACTAAAATATTTAATATATTAATTAAAAATTTATTATAATCACAAAGACAAAATAAATTTTAAAATATAAATTATTTACTTAGAATCTAAAACAATTATATAAAAGAAATTAAAACTTTTATAGTTAATTTATTTAATATAATAATATTAATTAGCTAAGAATCACCAAATAGATTATAACATATCATTAATAATTTATGCTAAGCATGATTATAAATTTTTACAATGTATGCATATAGCTCTATTAAATAATACATGAAAAAATATCTCTTACATTTTATTTACATTCTTATTTATAATCACATTGCAACTCTTGTATTTATAAACTTTTCTCCTCCTATATCCTGTATGTTTTCACATGTATAACAGGTTTTTGAATTATATACTTCATTTTGTATGATTATTTTTATACTAGTTTCATCAGCTTTGTATTTTAATAGTTATTAGAATAAGTAATATGATATTCTGCATAATTTTTAAATTAATTTTTCTCTTTTCTCATCTTTTTATTTAAAATATTGAATTCAAGTATAATAATGACATCATAATTTTTTGCAAAATAATTCACAATTTTCTTGTGTAATTTATTTTTCAGATTCTTAATTTTTCTAAAAATTCTCAAAATTGCTTTATCAATTCTCTCAGCCTCTTTTTCTTTCTCTTAAAACTTGAATTCTTAAGCTTATCCCTTATTAAATTTAATTTGTCTATATACAAGCAAAGTCTCACTAACCTTTATGAATCATTTTTACTAACCTCTATGATTCCTTTTGTAAATGAGTACATCACAAATGAAGTTCAAACTCTTGGATCAATAGTTATAAACTCTTATATTTTGATTTTGATTTTTTTTATTTTTTATATACCTATAATAAAATCTATTCATTAATTTTCTAAAATATATAAGCTTACAATTATTATTGATCTTTTCTGACTAACTGTTATTTTTTCTTTTGATCTCAAAATGCAAAGCTCCTAGATCTTTTGATTCTTTCATAAAATCATATAGTTTCTTTCTTGATATTTTCATAGAATTATAATCTTTGAATAGATATGATATGTAAATTTATTTCAATATTTTTTTGTGTATATAATTATAGGCTTTTTTACTCTTCAATTTTAAATATGCGATCCTTCTTAAGAATTTTATCTTTGAAAAGTTTATTATTACATTTATTCTCATTTTTATTTATATGTACAATCAAAAACTGTCTACTTTATAAATAGTTAATAATTGTATTATAGGTCAATCTTAATAGCTTCATCTATCACTTTATTATACATTTCTATGCAAGATTTGGGTACAATTTTACTTTCAATGTTCTGTTTACATTTTCATCTTTTTTTCTTTTGTTTTTTCACTATTAATACTTTCTTTTTTTTCTTTTCTTTTCCTTTTGTATTTGGCTACTCTTTTTCTTTGTAATCTGCAGATAGAGATGGTATTAATAGCAAGAATATCTTCAGACAGCTCATATTTGTCAGTTGTTGAATTGTTAAAGAGTTTTGTAAAGTTAAGCAAAAATACATACTTGAGTTTGTAGGTGAACCTTTATAATCAATCATGGTAGGTAACCACAATCTCTCTGACAAGACCTTTGCACAATTATTCTAGTAAGATTTGCAGTCATTTGTGACTGAAGTTGGTACCTGACCCAATATCACTAATGAGTTCATAGGTTGGGAGCTGAAGAGTTGTTTTTGCCATCCAAGTCCTTCTTTTTGCTTGATATTAGAGACCCAATAACGGAACCCTTTTTTTGGTGGTGGTAGTGGCAGTGGTGGTAGTATTATTGGCATTTTGGGAAATCAACTTTGGGGGAATGGAAGATATATTATAAAGATGAGAAGACTTTATAGTAGTGATTTTTCCTTGCATTAGCCAGCAACAAAAAATAAATAAAATATATATATTTTTTTTTGTTTAATATTTTTTTTCTGATTTCTTTTTTCCTTTTTTTACTTTTCCTTTTATATTTTATTTTCGTTCCATTTTGAAGCCTTCAAAAAGTTTTGAAGTTTATAGTTCGAAAGCTATCGTGGCTACAGTCACAAAGCTGAAAATTCTCCTTTCGATTTCATTAACCACACATTTCTTTATTATAGTACCTACACGAGCAACAATTTTGTCGTTCCAGTTTCATTTATTGAACAAGCAAAGGGATTAGTTTAGAGTTTACGATTTTGAATCTTTTTATGGCCTTTTCAAATTGACATTTTTTTTGACTTTTTCTCTTATTGTTTGTAACAATAAAATAATATACCGTTTGAATAGACTATACATTGATAAAACTGCGCTATTCATATTAACAAGGAAATTCCAAACAAAAAAAAAATTCTCAAATCTAATAGATTCAGTGTTGATAAATATACAATGGACACATTTCCATTGTGTCCATAACAATTTCCGTTATCAATTGTTGTCTCATTGCGCATAAATTTTTTTCAAATGGCACATGCGGGAGGAAAAGCGCCCTCTATCAATTTCGCAATCGTCAAATTATACTTTCTTTCGGGTTGGGTCACAAGGTAAAATTATTATTATTATTATTATTGGATTGCTTCGGGGCAATAGACTGATGATTTCTTTTTTTTTTTCAACTTTTGCACTATTTAGGTGGACCTTTCGAGTTGATTCGCTTCCAAAAGTTTGGAAGCGAGGTTAAATGAATGTGCCTCAGGCCTCCCCAATTTTTAATTTTGTCGCGTTACATTATTGAAATATTTTTTTTTTAAAGCTAAATGTCAAATTTAATCAAATAAAGGAATTTTTAAACGTCAAGAACAAAAAATCAGAAAATGTGAAGGGTGTATTTTAATGAAATTATTGACACACAAGAGCAATCAACAAAGGATAGTTGATTTATATAATGCATTTCAATATTTTTTTTTAGTTTTTATTTTCAATATAAATTTGATAAATAAATATATATATTACTATTTTTGGTATTTGTAAAATAAAAGAAAAATTATTGTATATTAAATTTCGCATCGCCTAAATTTATAAATAATTGTGGATTTACAATAAGAAATTCGCCACTCATGCGGGACGAATCTCCACATCTGGTCTAGCAGGTCTTAGACCTTTGTTGTGAGGCGATTAAACTTGGCGGAATCAGAAATAATGATGATAATAATAATCATAATAATAATATTTTTTAAAAGCTGTATCGTCTCGTGGTTCTATTTTTAATACACTGTACTTTATATAAATGCTGCAATATTTGTTGCAAGATAGTTCTTGAGAATATCGATTATAGATGCTGAACCACTTGTTTTACATCTACATACATTTAACAATAATTACAAATGTCAAAAATTTGGAGAAGTTTTATAAATTGCCAAAACTATAAGAGTTAGCTATTTGTAAATAATCGGGAACTTTTTACGATAAATAAACCATGTTAACGAATGAAACAACATTTATTACCACCTTTGGGATTCGACATTGATAACAATACATTGTATTCTATAATACGTATTGAAGATACATCTCTCCATGTCCAAATTTAGTCATGTGCAAAAACCAAAACTTCAGAACAATAAAAAAATAATTCCAAAATTCATAATTCTCATAAATTGAAACAATACATTCATAAAAAATTAATAAATATATAAAGATCATGTCGTCTATCCATTTCAAAAATAAAAAAAAGTTTTTTTTTTTTCACTAAAATGTCAGGAAGTAAAGCAAACCTGAATACGATTTTAGATCAAAGTTATCGAGAATGTCATGATATCATCTTGAATTCTTTAAAAAATGATTTGCAAACGTTATATTCATGCATCCGCGTGAGTAGATCATTTTGCCGAACCTTCATTCCGATTCTTTGGATGAATCCTTTTAAATTCGTCAAAGATGAAGATAGGTTGGTTCAAATATTTAACACCCTAATTCATTGTCTTGATCAAACCTGGTTGGTCAGGCAATCGATTGAAATAGAACAACTTCTCACACCCAAGGCGTATTTTAAGTATCACACCTTTATCAAAGAGTTTGAATTGAATACTTTGCAAAAAGCAATGAGGATTTGGATTTCAATTCATTTATCAAATAGGAATGATCTATTTCGAATGTCAAGTGAAAGAAGTAGGGTTAGTAAGTTGGTATTTATGATTAACAAGTGTATTGGTGATTTATTTTTTAATAAGGGGGGTCAATATGACTCCCTGAACCTATTTTACAATGATTTTTTAAGTGCCATACTTGATATTAGCAAGTTTAAGAATCATAAGGAAAGTTTGGCCAATGTTAAGAAATTATCGTTGGGATTGTTCAATAGCAACGGTATGGAATTAATCACGCCCATCGCAGAAAATTTTTTAAAACTTCAAACCGCTTTTTCACCAAACATCCAACACTTGCAAATTCTTAGTATTAATAATTCGATAAGACCAAATGAATTTTCTAGAAATTTGGTTGATTTCATTCATACTCAACGTCACCTGAAATCATTATTAATTCATGACTTTTGGAAAGATGAATTTGAACCTTTCCTTAAAGCCCTACGAAAACATGCAAAATCCTTAACTTTTTTTAAATTAGAATGTCCAATTTTGTTCACGACACATCTATCGTCCATGTTAAGATCTTTACCAAATCTAATTACGCTCGAACTAAAGTTTACTCCCATTCCTGATGGAGATGCTTCACGAGAAATTTCAGCGGCTTCTTTTAGTAACCTAGAACATCTAAATTATGATTGTTGTCTCTCATATCATTCAACAAATCACATTACACTCTTTAAAAAGATCCTTTTGTCAGCAAACCATTTGAAATCCCTCAGGGTTGATGACACTTATTGCCTTTTTATCAAAGAAATTCAGGGACAATGTTTTTTGAATTTAACTCATTTTCATTTAATTCTGCACCGTAGTTGTGCCATCATGGATTCAATGTCGTTGGTGGATTTAATGGAGTTATTAAGGAACTTGCATCAACTGATTCATCTGAAATTAAATACCGTTTTAAATCGGTATCGTTTATTAAATCGAATCGAGTCATTTAAAAGATTCTCTCAAGTACTTGCTCGCTCTCTAAAAATTCTCGAAGTTAATTTTCCCGTCTCTGATGAATACTTGGAAGTTCTGTTCAATGAATCCAAATTTAACCTTCATTGCATTAAGTTGTATTGTTATGAACGGACTCAAGATATTTCATTAAGAGTATTTATCGATTATGCAAAAAGAAACGAGAGATTTAAAGAACTCGGTATCACTAAAGAATTCAAGTTTTCAAAAGAGCTCATTGAAGAGGCACGAAATCGCTTTAACATTTTGATACACACCAATAGTGAAATCAATAGTCCATTTTATGGTAAGTTATCATCTCATCTTAAAGTTAGTTTGTATAGATATTAATCCGTAACCTTTTGTTCTTTAAAGATGTACCAATTAAAAATTCCTATTGGTGTAACAGAAGATAGACTTCTCTGCGTTTTGACTTTAATTAGTTTGGCAATATTTTATATTATTAATTTTTATAATTTTTTTTTTTTTTAAAAAAAAAAAAATAAATCAATGTATGTAACCTTTTTTGTATTGTTAATAATAAACCATTCCGAGTTCTTGTCTATGCGTCGCTATATTGATCTAAACCGATATAGCCATTCCCAATAAATTTGTTATCATTCAGTTTGATAAATAAAAAAAATTAGATGTTGAAACAATTTCAATAATTTTATAATGGGATTTCATTTATGAAACTTCTTTTGCCTTATCAAAATGAAATGCCAAATAAGTAGATTTTTATTCCCAACAAAATGTGGGTATAAGCTAATAGAAATAGAACATTTTTTTACTATCAAAATTAGAATAGGGTTTCTGTTTGAAGTTCAAACCGAGTTTACAAATGCGTACGTAAATCATAAATCATTTTCGAAGATTAGAAAATCGGGATTTGTAAGAATTTCCTTTTTTTTTTTAGCAAATTTTTTTATGAACGAATCTTTCTCCAAGGTAAGAAAGGTTCTTTCATAGAAAAAAAAAAAAATTATTTATTTGTAACCATCTGCAAATTAACAAAAAAAGAATCGGATATTTGAATGATTTAATAATTTATTTTTTCTATTCTATTCACAAATGGAAGCTCAAAATCACCAACTTTTTTACACGTGCCCATCTCGAGAATTTCATGCGACGTCAGATCTACTTGAAGTGATCTACGCTCGAAAGAAAAATCGTAATTTCCCAACTAGGAAATTCATTAACGTGACAGCCCATGCCATGATTCTAAAGCAATTCGCATTCTTTCTCACTACATCTTTGAAAATATCGTTCATTATATAATTATTAGGTGATGAACCAAATGAGGAAGTTCCGAAAATCAGCAAATGTTTGATATTTTATTTTGATCAAAGTGGTCGACGCAAACGTTTGATAACTTCAATTGATTTCTTTATGGTTTTGAGTAACAATTTTCTCACAAGCATTTGATAAAGCAATTCTTCTCTAAATTTAAATGTAAATTTTTGTTATCGAGTTACAGGAAGAAGAAAAAAACTCCCAAAAAGTTCATATTTGATTTAAAAAAAAAAAAAAAAGGTCTGATGATAAAAAATTTGTCATTGTTTTCGTCAATATTAATAAAGAATTAATACGAAAAAATTTATTATTTAAAAGTTGTGGACGATCGTGTATAAAAAAAAATTAAGAAAAAGAAAAGGCGAATTTTAGACTAGCTAAATCATCACCTTTTTTTTTTTAAACTATAGGATATCTCGTGTTAATAAACAATTTTTTTTTCTTCTGTTGTAAATATATTCAGAATAAGAATTTCAAATAAGTTTAATTAGGATCTTCATACAAAATTACCCCAAAAACGGTTAATATGAGCAACTAGTTGTGACACAAGAAAGAGGAGTGGTAAATCTATTTAAATATAAAGAGAAAAAAAGAAAAAAAGTCTTTTTTTTTTTCTTTCAAAATTTGATGGATGTCTCACTAGAATTTAGATTCACATTCTTTTTATAATCTGATATTTTGAACGTTTTTCTTTTCCTGTTGTTTTTTTTTTGGAAATTATGATTATAATAGCATAATAACCTTTGAAAGGAAATTATATCTTAAAAAAAAAAATTTAACCACGTCCTTAAAAACTTTTTTTTTTCTTTCTTATATAGACAAAAAAAATTTTATTTCATTTTTTATTTTCATTTATAAATTATAATCATGTTTTCATCAAATTCTCATCGTCGAAGTATTCAAAGTGGCAGGGAAACTTTGCGTAATGATCCTTTAAACCTACTTCGTATATTAAAACGTCAAGACGTAACCGATGAAACAGGAAAAGATGAAACAAGAGGAATATCAGAAACAATATCTTCACACAATCTGTCCATACCAGAGTTCAAATTTATAACCCAGGAAACCACAGAAAATTCTTCAAGTGATTCAGGTGGAAGTGTAAAAAATGGGGATATAATACGTCAAGGTTTAATTGGTTTTGGAATAGTACTTACGGGAATAATCGCAATCACAATGATTATTGGTGTAATAGCATACATTTATCGCGAAAGGTTAATTCGTAAACGACGATCACAAATAAATTCCCAATCCCAAAAGGTTAGAATAATTCAACGCAAAAATTCTAATCGTTATAGAAGTATCATTAACCTTTATACGGATAATTTTAAAAATTTTAATGGGAATGAAAATGAACTTGAAACAAGCGACATGACTAATACTGATAATAGTAAAAGAATGATTACCAGTAACATTCCTTCCAAAGTTATTAGAAATAAAAGCCTTGATTTTAGTGATATGCCAAATACTCCGGAAAAATCGATGAAATCCCCAAAAATACAATCACCCGTTACAAATATTGTTCATCCAATATCATCCCCAATCGCATTTCCCTCTGCTAGTATATTTAGTAATGAAAGAGCAAGTTCTTTGGCAAATAATATAGCCAAATCAAATGTTTTTCAAGCGACAAGACCTGCCCCTCCGATTCCAGTCAAAACGAAGCAACAAAAGAACGTTCAAAGGACGTTTCAAATACATTCAAATAAAACCTTTGCTCAAAGTCCGGAAGTCGATTTAATTCATCAAATGCCCACCTCATCCCCATACTACATAAAAGGTGTACCCCCGGAAGATAGTCAATATACTAATACAAAGTCAAATTATCTTCAAGTACCATCAAACATGACTTCGGTAGATTCACGTCAAGATAATTATGTTCAAACCTCACCTCCATCCCAAACTTCCTTAATTCGTTCTTTCCCTTCTCCCCCTCCTTCTCTTCCTACTAGATATTCTGATAACAAAGATATTTATGATGATTATTATCCATCTACGGAAAGTGCAAAAAGTTCCATTTATATTTTGGATGGTCCAACTAATCTGTCTGAAGTTCGTATTACCACAGAACATTTAGGTATAAATTTTGATAATTTTTTTTCACGTCAATAAGATGTTGATAACACTGTTTCAACAATTAAATAATTGTTTTGAATCTCACAAGAATAGTAAACAATCAACGCCAGACGAGGATTTGAATCATGTGACTACCCTTAAGGATTTTGATGAAAAAAGGTAGCTCGAATGATAATAATACGATTCCTTAAAATTTTACAGGGTGACGGACGGGTATTGCCTTTTTTTTTTATTAATAAACGTTCGATATAATTTCTTAATTTAATTTCATGTATAAAATATAAAATTTGTATTTCCAATTACAGTAATTTCTTAAATAGCTAATTAAACCAATTAAAATAAATTAATCGTTAACCTTATAATTGTGATTTATCAATTGTAATTGTAGCAAATGGATCGTTTTTTATTAGCGAAACGTTGCTTTTTGATTATAGAAGTTTGTTAAAAAAAAAAAATGTTTTTTGATTAATGATGTTGATTAAATACCTAATTTGAAAATATCACACGTGATATTTTGACGATGATAGTTTTTGATTATCAAACGAATATTATAACTTTTATTTATTTTATTAAAAAAAAAAAAAAAAAAGCAAGCAAAAAAAACAAACGATTAATCATCGTTATTCATATAAATGCCAAAATCCATGCTATCGGTCATAATATTTCTTGCATGTTCCAAAGTTATATTATCACCATAATCATTCCCGAATTAGTCTAATTGTTACTTCCGGTACTAAAATTTCATAGATATAATTTGTTGGCTTTAGTGGAAAAGATACATCTTGTGTAAGAATAGAACATTTAATCAATTTACTAGCAATACTAAATAACCCTTTTGGTTCATAATATCCTGGCTGTAATACAATAATTATAAAGTTAACTAAATAATAAAATATGTAATCGCATCGCAATATATTTATTAAATATATTACCTGAAAGATTTCAAATCTATTCATATATACCATAGGTAAATTAGCTTTTTTCCCGAGTTCTTCATGAATAGAAAAAGCAAATTCTCGATAATAACTTGTAACATCTCCATTGATTATTTCAAAAAGCTCCTTTTTAAAAGTAAAAATACGTGATGGTAATTGATCAAAATCAATAAATTTCGGATATCCTTTTGATAAACCAATAGGAATAGTCTTTGTTTCTTCACGGTGCATTAAGCAAAATTCTTGTATATCTCATTCAGTTATACCAATTCCAGCTTCAATCTTTCTGAGAATATACTAGGTATCGATTCATTACAATAAATACATAAACTTTCGCATACACTTATTTTGGATATGGGAGTGGATAAAAGTGCAGAAATGGATGAAGATGTGGAAGTTGCAGAAATAAATATTATTTTTCGTGGGTTTAGCTTGAAGTTATTGGTGTTTATTAATAATATTATTTAATTTTAATAAAGTGTAATTATTATTTTTTGACATTGGTTTTGGACTTTTGGCATTAATTCAAATAAATTTTCACTCAATAAAACTTTATATTTTCATAAACTGAAACTTTCAATCATTATGAAAAATTAAAATAATTTTATTATTGTTTTATATTTAAAAGTTTTTGTCTATTTGTTACTATTTAAAATGCATAAAAATACATTTTATTTTTTTATTCTTTACCATTTAAAATACATGAAAATAATGAAAATACAGAATATTTTCATTTTTTTTAAAAGCGCGAAAAAAAATTTTAAGTAAGTGAAAAAAATTTCTTAGATAAAAGTTACACAAAAATATGTGGCTGATGATGATTGATTTAAACCAATCATATTTGAGAAACCCCCTAAATTATCATGATTCACCTCTTGGTATTAAAAAAAATTTGATGTGATTTATAAAAAAGCTATATTATAGAAGAGCACTTTTAATAATTTTATTATTAACTTCGCCTAACAAAATTACTATAAAAAAGAGAACTGCATATTAATTAAAACAAATAGTTGATAATCAATTATATTTTTTCATCAATTTTTATATATTTTATATCTTTTTATTTATTCTGTAATTTTTTTTTTTTTTTTTTGTTTTTTTCAGTATTTCGATATACCAGAGAAGTCAATGGCGAAGGAACGACACGCACGAGTCATGTGAATCCTTACTACTGCCAACACAATTACTGGGAAGATCTTGACTGACTCAATTATCCACTGTCAAATTTGGATAGAGGGATCACTTTCAGCCACAGGTACTTTTAGTCGATTATTTTCCCTGTCTTTACCAACACCAATCAGAATCGCTATTACCTCTACCCGATATCAGGGTATTTTTACACATGATCAGGAAGGCTTAGATGTTATCATCTTTATAGGATCTAAGAGAGGTAGGTGGCTGTCGTACCCATATCGTCAAACTCACCCAGGAATATTTAATGATTTAATGACAAGAAATAATACAAAATCAAAACTTGCTTTGTTTTGATTTCTTTTAGCAAGTTGATAATAATTCTTCATGTGTAACCTTATAAGCCAATTCTCGCACACATAAAATTGTTTATATTTGGTTATACAGTAATTTAAAAAGTATTATACGCTTTTCGTAAATTCGCTTCCATATTGAAAACAATACAAATTTTGGTTTAATATACAACACTACTGCAAAGTTTACGGAAATATATAAGACCATAACGACCAATATAATAATTAGAAACATATTCTCTAAAAGCCGGTTTTCATTGCTATGGTTAATAATTCACTATTAAAGAACAAAGTTCAAATTAAATTTATTATTTCTAAATTCAGTACTTCCAAATTACCAGGAATTCTTTTTTATACATGTAAAATTCCGTGCCAACAATTCACCAATAGTAATGTAACACTTTCCATTATTTTTAGATCCTTTGCTAAAGAAAATACAAAAGACCCACTTCCCAAACCGGAAGCTGCCATTTAATTGGTTACTGAAATTTGCAAATTATGAATTTTTACTATTATTTAGAAATTTGATAACAGGAAATTATTTGCCTTAAAAATGTAGAATGAGAAAGAATGAAGGCCATGTCGTTCGAAGTGGAAGTCATATGACACGAAGAGTTTACAACTGTAAACTTTTTAAGTGCTTTTCTAATTCTAGGAATTCTGTTTGTTTGTTTAAGAGGGTTTGCAGCTCTTCTTTAGACAAAACACTTTCAAGAATGGTTCGATAAGCTTCCATTTTGCCAAAAAATATATCACGCTGAGAAGTTACGCTGTTCTGCACGATTTGCTTTTGGGTTTCTAAGATTAAATCAACAATGGAAGAAAAGTTGCCCGCTTTATTTTTTGCTTCCTCAATTAACTTGACCACCTTCGTGCTCTCATTTCTTACTTTCGGTGCTAATTCTTGGACTTTAAGTCGGATAATCTCTTGCTTAAGTTTAGTGAAATGATCAGGACTATTAGGTAAGGCTATATTGGACAATTCGTTTATCTGATTTTTCTCTTGATTTTCCTGTTGGACAATAGCTAACTGTTGCTCTAACTCTTTAATTCGTTGAGTATTGTCACAATTTTTTTTTATTTCCTGATCTAGTTGAGTTTGGATTTGCCTATTCGATTGCCTTAAACTGGTTTGCAGTTTGTAATTCTCTTGGCAACTATCTCGGAGTGCTTTGGAAAAATAGACATTGCCAGTAGGCTCGCCAATTTTGTCTCCTGCTCGAGGCAAACAGATTGAATGGATGTTAGGCGTATAAGCCAAAAAAGAAAAATTATAAATACCGGTATCAAATATGCTAATATATTTAATTCCGCTCGAGTTAGAAAGTTGTAAACTTGTTAATCGAGAGTTGCATCCTAAGTCTACAATGGTTAAATTAGGATATTCTGATAAATCTAAATGTCCTTCTAATTGACTCGATATAGCAGAAATTTCTTTAACATTTTTAGGAAAATTTCTTTCTATATATTCTTGAGCGTTTACCATATTTTAAATGGCTTAGAATAAGTAAAAGCCGAAGTTATTTTTTTTTTGCTTAAGATTAATATATTTCAAATTTTAAATATCGAGTTAGAGGGATTTATTGAAAAAGAACTGCAAAAAGGCTAATTTGTAAATCATTGAAATTTATTATTTTATTTTTGTGTCCGTTGTTATCCCAATTTAGCAAATCCTTTAACCAAGTTTAAAAACGTCGTGTAACATGAAACGTGACTTGATTAATGCGTTTTAATAAAAAATTCCTAAAGCTTTAAATTTTTGTATATAATAAACTTTCAAGCAATATGAAAAATGAAATGTATAACCGAATTTAAAATAATTTGGAAAAAAAAAAGAAAGTAACCTTACTTTCTTTAGGTAAAATATTTTTTTTTTATTATGTCGGGAATGTTAAATGAGAAATTTTGTTTATAAAGCAGTTTAAAAATCGCCCACTGACCATGCCATATTCTTTTGGCCATATGTAGGGATGGGGACGGTTCAAAAAGAGCGGTTCGAAACCGATAATTTACCTGAGTTACAATAGAACCGGAATCGGCTCAAAGAGTTGGCTCTAAATATTAAGTTTTTTATAATTGATCATCACATGCTCTATTTTATAAATTTAACTTGACGTTCTGTCTTAATTTACTTAGGAGATCCGAAGCAGAGGTATCGAGAGATCCCTAGCCATATGCCCTCTGGACAAATTGTCCTCGAATAGTTTTCTTATAAATATGATCATTCCCAATTTAAGAGAATCAATTTACTTAAAAGTTACTTTAACGTTAAAAGTTATTTTTCCTTCCTGGTAAAAAAAGCTTTTTTTACAAGTAGAAATTGGCTGCGCTTTACATTTTTTGATGATCGACATGTATAAACAATAACCTTAATAAAGAAACAATAAAAATTTAATTGAAAAAACTTTTTTCTTTTAAATTTACTAAAATGTTCAACAACAACGCTAAAAGT
>CAJVPQ010002329.1:0-14216 GCA_910591825.1 Funneliformis caledonium
TTTCGGAAAGGAAATCAAAATAAAAACAAATAACAAACCTTATTTTTTTAACTTACCTTTTTAATTCAGGTTCCAATATCTGATTTGGGCATATAAACAAATGCTAAATCCGGAAAGTGGTGAAACTGCAGCCAAAAATAGATGCGGTCTTCCACCGCCATTCTTTTTGCCAGGGACTGTATCTAATATTTAAAATGTTTGAGAAAACTAATGACAAATAAAATCATGTAATGAAATCTGATTATTTGTAAGTATTATGTCTTAAATTTATATTATATTTTGATATTTTGATAATAAATAAGATAAAAATAAATTTGTGTTATAAGATTACAAGATGAATGATATGATAAAATGTTACAAGATATATTATTAAATCATAGTGAAAAAATATTATTCAAAACTAATCTAATTTCAAACCTAAAACTCTAAATGAGAATATATAAGAATAATTATTGCTTTAAACTTACGATAGTTTTCATTTTTTAGTATATAGATGATTCTCTAAAATATTTAATTATACATATATTTTCATTAAAACTTTTATTAATATAAATATTTAATAGTTGTAATTTAAATATTAGTTTATCAGGAATTTACAGCCAAATTTGTATTTTTAATTAAGGAATTGAAGTTTAATTGAGTCAATTAAGAATTAAAAGTGAATTAGAATTATTAAAAGGTGCTCTTCTAGTCCAAATGTTATCAATTTACTAAAGCATTGCTATTTCATTAACTCAGCCTTTTTCATTTGTATGAATAAATACACAATTTGAAAAGCTTTCTTAAGGTATGTGTTTTAATTTAAATATACATAATGGAGGCAGTTTTGTTCTATTCAAGAATAATAGTAAACTTTTTTTCTCTCATTATCAATAGTTTTAATACTAAATGTATGAGTTCCACGTTTTTCAATTGTTGTTAGATTTAATATATCAAAGGTGAGAAGGGTTTTATCTATATTTCCAACTAAATGTAAAGGATAATTATACTGGATACGTTTATTCAAAATATAATTAAGAAAACTTTGCTCAGCATCACGCCTTTTGTTCTCATCATCTGCTTTATAAACATTCCTATCAAGCTCAGCTTTATCTGCCTTAACTTTAGCATACGCATTTTTTCTTCTAAATTTTCAGGTAGATGCTGTGCAATGGTTGTACGACGTCAATTTGATAAATAATATCGATTTAAAAAGTATATTTAAATGTTTGTTTTTTTGTAGATTTTGAAGATCTATATTTTGAGCAAGTGAAAATGCTTTGTAATTATCATCGTTCGAGTAACAGCATATTGTAATTGGCGTTGCTCAACAATCTAATTTAATAATACATTTTCTAATTGTGTATATTTGGGTGGTATTCCTTTATGTAATTTGAGAAGGGCATTAGTAAAGATCGTACCAGAGAAGCTTGCTCGAGGAAAAAAATGGGCGTGGAAATCTTGATTATGGAATTGAATCGCGTATGATCGAGAAAATCATTGGTTTAATCGAGGTCAAAAAAGATGATTTTTTAAATCAATTATCGGTGTTTTGTATCCGGGGGTACAATATTTTAATTTATACAAGAATGCATTAAAATCAATGTAACATGATATCACAGAATTTTTAACTTATCACCGCAGAAAATCATTGTCCCAATTAACAAATCTGATAATCAATATTGATATGTAATTCAGATTACTTTAATCTTAAATCTAACAATTGATTTACTTTCTCTCTTGAAATTTATTCATAAAAATGTTTCGCTCTTTGAATCTTACTAAAGGTTTTACCAGCCGAGCTTCTATGGTAACATAATTACTACTTCATGTTTATAGAAAAAAAAATTCGCTGAAAAATTAATTTGTATTATTTTACTAGCTCACCAAAGGGCAACAAAAGCGTGGTCTTGCAATACATGAATATTTGTCAATGGAACTCTTGAATAAGTATGGTGTAAAAACTCCAAAAGGTGGAGTTGCTACAACTCCTCAACAGGCTTACGAAGTTGCTCAAAATCTAGGTTTGTGAGTTTTATAGTTCTCTTTTATAATATAATCTCGCGTTTGTGTGGTTGACCTTTAACAAAGTTTGAGTTAAAAGAGATTGATTATCAGTTTAAACTAATATTATTATTTGTAATTCATTTTTAGGTACTGAGGACGCGGTTATCAAAGCTCAGGTACTTGCAGGTGGTCGCGGGAAAGGTACTTTCACAAGTGGTCTGAAGGGAGGAGTTAGAGCAATTTTTTCGTAAGTTCTATTTAATGTAATTTATAAGACACATATCAATCATTATGTATTTAAGTTTTACCACCTTTATTTTATAGTGCAGCCGAAGCCAGGATGTTTTCCGAGCAAATGCTTGGCTATAACCTTATAACAAAGCAAACTGGTGCAGCTGGAAAAATATGTAATGCGGTAAGGAACAATTATAATTTCTATGGACATGCTTTTTTATACTGTAAATTTTTTTTATTCTTACTTTATATTTTGTATTATAGGTTTTTGTCGTTGAACGTAAATTCGTTCGTCGTGAATATTATTTTGCCATTCTACAAGATAGAAAATCCCAAGGACCTGTCATTGTTGCTTCTTCTCAAGGTGGTGTTGATATTGAAAGTGTGGCTGCTGAAAATCCCGAAGCTATTATAACATTTCCAATTGATATCGACGAGGGCTTAAAAAAGGAGGATGCTAGAAATATAATGGAAAAATTGGGATTTTCTCCGAGAGTTCTTGATGACGTTTGTATATAAATCAAGTAGTTTTAACTTCAAGCCCAATACAATTTCTAAAATAAAAAAAAATTTCCCATCTTAGGCAACTGACATGATCCTAAAACTTTATCAATTATTTACTGATAAAGACTGTACCCAAGTTGAAATCAATCCTATGGCAGAATCTGCCGATCACGAAGGTAAATGTTTAAAATCGCAATAATATAATAAGTTAACAATAATTTATATATAATATATTTTTTAGTTCTTTGTATGGATGCAAAACTTAATTTCGATGATAACGCGGAATTCCGTCAAAAGGATGTATTTGCCTTGCGTGATTCATCACAAGAAGACTCGCGTGAAGTGCAAGCAGCCAAATATAATTTGAATTACATTGGATTGGATGGACAAATCGGTTGTTTAGGTAATAACATTTTTTCATAAAATTTAGTTCGTTTAACCTTTCCCTTTAATAATTATTTAAATGAAATTAAGTAAACGGAGCCGGTTTGGCCATGTCTACCATGGATATAATTAAACTTCACGGAGGAGAACCTGCCAATTTCTTGGATGTTGGCGGAGGGGCGACGGCAGAACAAGTTACCGAAGCATTCAAAATTATATCATCCGATCCGCAAGTTACTGCCATTTTAGTAAATATCTTTGGAGGTATCATGCGTTGTGATATTATCGCTCAAGGTATAATTCAAGCAACCACGCAATTATCGCTATCATTGCCGGTCATTGTTCGATTGCAAGGGACTGAAGTTAAAGCAGCAAAGAAACTTATCGCGGAGTCAGGTTTACGTATTATTTCGGTTGATGACCTTGATGATGCTGCTTCTAAATCTGTACAATTATCAAAGATTGTACAACTTGCGCGAGAAGCGAAGATAGGTGTTTCTTTTGAATTACCCATATAATTATTTAATTCATTCAAAAAGTTTACGAGATAAAATAGCATTGAAACACTATTATTTATTTTGTCATATTATTTACTTTTATGTAATATAATATAAACTGTTAGACTAAAAAGATTAACTTTTAATAATTTCATCTTATAAGTTTGGATCATGTTTTTTAATGATAACATAACCTTTTTCAGCACGTTTCTTTCTTTCTTCAGGAGCCGGAATTCTCTTAACATTTACTACTTGTAAAATTTCTTTTACTTTAAGTATCATACCAGCGATATAAGGTGTTTGAGAATGATAAACTGTTTGTTGTAAACGACGTAAACCAAGAGCTTGTACAACGAGTCGACGTTTTAAAGGTAAACCAATTGGTGAACGTCGTAAAGTAATTTTAAAAAATCCACTTGAAATTTTCGTTGAATTTTGACGAGAATTAGAATTCGTTGTAATGTTATTTTGAGAAATTGATTTGAATTTCGTTGAATTAGTGGAAGGGAAATATTTGGTTAATGCATCTCGTGATAATTTTAAATGTGGAAATAATTTGGTTAAAGAATTCATTATTGAATTTTTTTTTTTTTTGCTTGATTTGCTTGATGACAAAAATGGGGTAAAAACTTTAAATGATGATCGTCCAATCAAAAACGTTAATTATGAGTGGTCAAAATTTTTAATCAATCATATTTCATGCCTTTTTTTTAAGTCCGTTAAATTTACAACAAAATGCACCGTTCGAGATCACCTATACGTTCTTCTTCATATTCACATTATCGACATAGCAAAGAAAGTCATAATAAAGAAAGGAATTACTCACGAGAAAGGGAACGTGATAATAATTTTAATAGAACAAAAAGAATAAGAACACACTCTTTATCACGTTCACGTTCACGTTCACATTCTCGATCTCTTTCACCAAAGAGAAAAAAATCAAAAGCAAAGAGCAAACATAAAAAGCACAAAAAGCATCACTACTCATTATCTAAAGAAGGTTCAATTGATTATAGTACTGATACTACGAATTCTGCTAATTCTACTGATCATTCTTCGAAGGATTCAACACGATATCATCATCATAAATCGAAAAGTAAAAAGAAACGTAAGAAACATAAAAAACACAAGAAAAAAAAGCATGAAGAAAAGGATCCAAATGAAGTTCAATTATTTCAAGAAATTAGAGAATGGCAACAAAAACTTCGTATGAAGAAGGAACCTATACAAAGTTCTAGCATTACAATACAAGAGGAAGAAGAGATTGAAAAGAGGCAAAAAAGACCTTCTATGATGCCTCAAACGCAAAAAGAATATGAAGCGGAACGATCAGTAATTAAAGAGGTTATAGATCCTGTGGATGGTCGAGTGAGGTAAGTCTCAATCAATAAAGGGTTATTCGTTTGTGTAACTTCTAACTTATTCAATTGTAATTAGATTAATTCGAGGATCAGGCGAAATACTTGAACGTATTGTATCAAGAGAAGAACATAAAAGAATAAATATACAAGCAACTATGGGAGATGCATTAACATATCAAAAGAAGTGGATGAGTGATGCAAGATAATTTCCTTCTCTTATTATATAATTTATCTTTCTTTTTTTTTTGTATATATATATATATATATTTTTTAAAAAAAAAAAAAGTAATATAATAAAACGCTTATTATTTAACGACTGTCACGTGACTTGTGACTTAATCAATCTCATCAAAAATATTTTTCGTAATTTTCGAAAACAATTTTTTTTTTCCTTCTTTTTTTTTATCTGTTCCCACAATGTCTACTTATGATAAATATGAAAGTCCCTTAACTTCAAGATATTCATCGCCAGAAATGGCCGCACTATTTTCTCCAGCTACACGTTATTATACCTGGAGAAAACTTTGGTTAAACTTGGCTATAGCAGAAAAAGAATTAGGTTTAGTTGGTATCACCGATGAAGCTATTAAAGAAATGGAAGCACACCTGGTAATAACAATTTTACTTATTAAAGTGCTTTCGGAAAATAATTAAAATCCTTTAAAATACTTTTTGATTTATCATAGAATCTGACACCTAAAGACTTCGAGGTAGTAGCAATAGAGGAGAAAAAAAGGCGTCATGACGTCATGGCACATGTTCACGCATTTGGTTTAGTAGCTCCAAAATCTGCAGGAATTATCCATTTAGGAGCTACAAGTTGTTATGTTACGGATAATGGAGATTTGATCGTATTGAAACAAGGACTTAATTTATTATTAGACAAATTAGCAAGAGTTATTGATAGATTTAGCAAATTTGCCAATGAATATAAGGATTTGCCTACGTTGGGATTTACGCATTTTCAACCTGCTCAACTTACCACTGTTGGAAAAAGAGCTACTTTATGGATTCAGGTTGATAAATTACTTTATTTAATTCTATTCAATTTTTCTTTTTTTTTTATTTCGGTTATCTCAATGAAAATATTCTTATTTGTTAATAAAATTAAGATGTTTTAGGAACTTTTATGGGATCTTCGTAACTTAACTCGTGCTCGTGATGATATCGGATTTCGTGGTGTTAAAGGTACCACAGGTACGCAAGCCTCATTTTTGGCTTTATTCGAAGGTGACCATGAAAAGGTGAGCTGGATTTTTTTTTTAAAAAAAAAAAAATCCTGATTCATAGTGATTTCTTATAATAATTATATTCTTAGGTAGAAGCCTTGGATAAACGCGTTACCGAACTTGCTGATTTTAAAGAAGCATATCCTGTTACCGGACAAACCTATTCTCGTAAAATTGATGTTGATATCTTAAATGCTTTAAGTTCTTTTGGTGCAACGGCTCATAAGATTGCAACTGATATAAGATTATTAGCAAATCTAAAAGAAATTGAAGAACCTTTTGAAAAAGATCAAATTGGTAGTTCCGCAATGGCTTATAAAAGAAACCCAATGCGTTGTGAACGAATTTGTAGTCTAGCTAGACATTTAATGATCCTTGCCCAAGATGCCTTAATGACAAATAGTGTACAATGGTTTGAGAGGACTTTAGACGACAGGCAAGTTTTAAATATCATCGTCCTCATCCATTCAATATTTATATGTATATAAGTTTGATAATAAAAAATTTTAATTATATAGTGCCAATCGTCGTATATCTCTTCCGGAGGCCTTCTTAACGGCAGATATAGTATTATCTATTTTACAAAACGTTTCCGAAGGATTCGTTGTTTATCCCAAAGTTATTGAACGTCATATAGCACAAGAACTTCCTTTTATGGCCACAGAAAATGTTATTATGGCTTTAGTTAAAAAAGGAGGTGATCGACAACAATGCCACGAAGAAATTCGTGTTTTAAGCCATCAAGCTGCAAGTAAAGTTAAAGAAGGTGGTGAAAATGATTTAATCGAAAGAATCAAGAAAACAGAATATTTCAAACCAATTTGGAATGAGGTAATAAAATCAATTTTAATTTTATGGTTAATATTTTCACAAGATGAAAAGATTTGCTAAAAGAAAAAATGAAAAAAAAACCTCTCTTTTCAGCTTGAATCTTTGTTGGACTCTAAAACTTTTATTGGTCGTGCTCCACAACAAGTTGATAAATTTTTGAAAGATTATGTAGAACCAGCTCTAAAACCATACTCTGAGAATTTACAAGTTACTAGCCAAGCAGCTTTGAATGTTTAAATTTCTTTTTATATTGAAAAATCAATTACTTTTGGGCAGGTTTTTATTTAGGCATTCTGATCTCCTCTGCAAAGTACTCTGCAGCTTAGATACTAAGATAAAAATGTTTGTTAATATTATAATACGTAAATAAATAAAATTCATAAATATATGTAACTTACCAAGAACTCGCATTTTTTTGATTTCATTAATTACCGGAGCATTCTTTGTGATTATATTTTGCTGGATTGATGACTTATTTAAGGGAGCGACAAGGCTTTGAAGAGACTGTAAAAAAAGCAAATGAAATCGTATAAATTAAATAAATAAATAAAAAAACATAAATATTTTTAACATAAATGACACGTTGATGTACCTCGTAATGATTATATTTCTCTTTAATAGCAATATATTCTTCCTGTATTTTGTGGACACGTGTACGTAATTGGGCATACCTAAGCAAAATAAAACGAAAATAAATAATATATCTTACACTGAAGGTTAGTTTATTTACCTTTCTAATTGTTCATCATCCAGTTCACAATTTGAATTCTGCGGCCATTCCTCAGGAAATGATTCAATCCACCTATTATTAAATTGATAAGGTCAAGGGTAATTAATTACATTACATAAAATAAAAAAACTTGTTATCATCTTACTTTAAATCATCAAAATTTTCCCGACTTTCAACTCTAACACGTCCTTCTAAAGCATCTTTACGTTTTTGATCCCAGAGGTATTGAAGTTGCTCAAGAATTTGACGAATGGATTGTCGATTAAAAGTTTGTTTATATTGTTTTCTATTATTCATATTCACTTTTTTTTTTTTTTTTTTTTTTTTAAAAGAAAGTATTTTTAATACAGAAGGTTGATTTTTATCAAAATAATGATAAAAAGTAATGTATTTAACATACATTTTGTTAAAACCGAATCAATGATGGTTAATGGAATTTTATCATTTGCATTTTGAGCTTTAGATAACCATTTTTCTGAAGGCGTAAATTCATGTTCAATTAATTCTATTTGAGATTCTATAAACGCACGTCTACGATTGTAATAACTTTGTTCCATTATTGAAATGGAGATATGTTTTATTTTTATTTATTTTTATTTTATTTTATTTTATAGATTGCAGAATAGAAATAGTGATTGGATACGCGAATGACGTATATTTTGTGATATGCGGTGAGATGATCCTTAAATTTAATTTTTAAGTCTAAAATAGGTAATGTTCCGGATACTATTTATGGATTTAAAGATAAGTATAAAATAAAATGCTTAAATCTCAATTAGCGTTATAAACCATTCAACTCGTTTTCTTCTTGATCATCAAAAAAAAAAAAATCATATGATCATCCATTCTGAAACGATGAAAGTGCTCTAAGATTGAAGTAATATTTGTTAACTTCAACTATCTATGAATTTTATTTGATTAATAACAATTATATTTAATAAAATATTAAAATCATTCGAAAGATGATATTTCATGAGCAAAGATAAAAATATCTGATTAAATTATAAAATTAAAAGCTATATATATTTGAAAAAGTGATACTCATTTGTTTTTTTCACGACTAGATATGATACGTTGATGAATTTGACTAAATTCAGGATCCCTTTGACGTAAATAATTATCCACCATCAATTTTTCCATTTTTCTTTTTAATTCAACTTGAGCATTTTGATCATTTCGAAAAGGATAAAATCCTAATTTGAGTTGACTTAAAACATCTTCATGGGCAACATTACTTAAAATTTCAAGGTGTTGTAGAACTGGACGTAAATTTTCTGCTTTTTGCGGAGGAAATAATACAGGTCCAACTTGTGAAAGTGCAATAAAGAGTGAAATAAATAGTTGTCGAAATATTGTAATCTTTTCAAAGATTACATAATTTCTCGTTATATACGTTACAAAAGCTGAAGGTTTTGGATATAAAATTAATGAACCCTCAATACATGCCATACCAAAAAATACCACAAATCTCCAATATTTCCCAAATTCTCCTTTTCCTAATATGTTTATGATAATTAAAAGGAGTCCCGTTCCTAAATAAAATCCTAAAAAATTATTTCTTCCAACTGAAAGGTAATCTCGAATAGTTTTACATTGATTCCATGTACTTATTTCCGATCCAAATCTAAAAAAAAAAAAAAAAAAAAAATGAATATTTAATAAAATAGAATTCTTTTTAAAGTTTTCTCTTTCCTTTTTTTTCTTTGTTAACCTTATAATGAATTTATAATGAATTTCTTACCTATCATACGCAAATCGCTTTGTAGGATTATTTAGTGTGTTAAAGGCAGTACGCAAATATATAAAATCCGCCTCGGTATGTTTTCCTGAATTTCGATCGGGATGATATATTAGTTGACTACAAAAAAAAAAAAAAAAAAAAAAAAAAAATTATTAGAATCTTTAAATCGCGAAAAAAATAAAAAAATAAAATAAATAAAATAAAAGTTCGAAAAATGTTTCACTCACAGTTTTCTCAAATTAGTTTTAAGTTCTTTAATGGTGAAATCTTGATTAACCTCAAGCGTATTATAATAATTTGGCGGTAAGGAATAACTTACTTCAACAATTGTATAAAATAAATAGGCCAATACGACAAATATGTAAATTCTTTTGCGATGTAATGCATATTTTGGTTGTCCACGTTTTGGTATATTCGCTCCAGCTGGATACACTATTCTATAATATGTACTTTGAATCCAATTTGTAATTAAATTAGGGAGAAATACCCAACCAAAGAAATTTAACCAATCTTTCATTTTTTAATGAATAATTATCATTTAAAAAAAAAATTATGTATATATTTATATCAGATTACATGATCACGTGCAAATATTGGCATCACGGGACATGTCCCTCCCGATGATTTTTTTTAATTGCGTGTAACATATAGCGAATATGATTTTCTTAGAATTGCTTTGATTAAGCCTATTGTAAATATTGTAAATGACATTTGATTTTAGATACGTTTGATTCTCCGAGTTTACTTTTCTATATTAGGAATAGCTTAACTATTTTTTAACATAGATTCCGAGATTTTCTTTAAGCTTTAAGCCAGTTTTTTTTGTCAAAGGGAGTAAATAGACATTAGCTTAATAGTGTCGGGATTCCGAGTTCTAATAAGAAAAATTCAAGATGCGTGTGCAATTAATTATTTTCTTTTGATTAACGAATTTTCTATTTAGGCTACTCCCAACAAATAGTTCCGTTTAACAATGGGGTATTTCAAATACTATTAAATCAAAATCTGCGAGGTGTAATATTATAATTATTACTGTTAGATTTTATGCATAATTTGATCGACAAAAATCGTCAACTAGTCCACGATTAGTATTCGAAAAAATTTTTTTCATTTGTATATTAACCATATTTTCAAGTAGTTTTTGTAGCAAACAATTAATATATTATAACAAAAGAAAATTACAGTCCAAAATAATTTTAATTAGTTAGACGTTTTTAATTGTTATTTTAGGAAGAACTTCGTCTTTGTTAGCAAGGTAATTGCCTTTCTGCGGAATATGTTACCCCGATGCTTTGGAGATGTGCCAAAGGCCATGAATGGTCTACAATTCTTTATCGAATAAAAAATATGGGAAGATGGTGCTCAAAATGTGCTGGTAATTTTCCTTGTGATCTTTCGGAGGCTAAGAAATCGCCCGCAGTAGAGGTGGTTTGTGTCTTTCTACAGAATATAAATCCAATGCAATGGATGTTGTAATAAAGGTCATAAATTTTGTAACACAATACGATGTATAAATTGCCATCTAGAATGATCCTCGCCCTAAAAATTAAATTCAATCATATATGATTTTTATTCAGGATCTTATTGGAAGAAGTGTGACAAGCTTGAGTTACATGGTGAAATGGTCTTTACGATTTGGATATGAAGCACCAATGTCGTGTAAAAAATCTTTATTATTTACGCCTGCGGATTATGCAAAATATATTAATATAATAAATTTTTCCTATGCTATGTATATTTCATAATCACTATTATTTGTTCATGCGAATAATACTATAAATCAAATTTAAAGGACACATCACAATTGATCAAAACAAAATATAGAAATCAGATCAATGTTGTTTCTTTTTTGAGTTCTTTTTTTCGAATTCTTTTTCTTCTTTGCAATAGGGTGAACATCAATCGTTTTTGTGGCAGGTTTGTCAAAGGTTATTTCATTTGGTAAATCTAGAAGAAAAGGAACTAATTATAAAAATTAAGACTAAAAAAGGAATAAACAATATCTTGACATATCATCCATAGCGTCCTTAAATTCTGTAACAATTCCATCAAACTCTACACCCCATATTACACGTCTAGTCAGAGATTCCTTTGACGTCATACTTGAATAATCTCTAAGCGATCATAAAACACTTATTAAGTCTTTCCATTCAAATACACGACCGTAGCAATCCAGAAAAAGAAATCCAGTGTAATAATCTCCGATGAGAATGATATAATCAAAACCATATGCTTTAATATCTTTCAAATAACATTTATAAGTAGTAGAATTTCTACTTTCGATATAACGGTCAAAAAATTCTGCAACACGTTTATAATCTAAATTATTTGCAATCATTTCAACTATCATGAACAGATTTTTCAGATTATTGCAACCTTCTCGAGTTTCATCCTATTTTTCATCCATCAACACATGGGACATGATTTCCAGAATTGTTTCTCCTTTATATTATACGTTTAGGATCACAAGACAACACGCTGTTTTCGAATTTTCTTTTATCCATGCATAGCCTGCCAAGACACTGATTCAGCATAATTTTCCTAATGATAATTGCAAATTTTGGATTCTTTTTCTGTTAGGACAGAATTTGAATTGCACCATTGTAATATTAAAATATTTCTCACCTCGACATTACTATTAGTCGATTATTTTATATAACATTCTTTTTTGTAATTATTTTCATTAGAATTCCACTGCGAACTGACGTTCTGTACATAAATTTGATCTTTTCTTTTTCCGCTAACACTATTACATTTACTGCTATTAGGTGACCTAATGCATTTAGTTTTATCATAAAAACCTTTTCTGCTAAGGTAATTAACATTCTTGAAAGATATGTTTTCTGATTTTAAAGTTCTATTTGCTCGATAGAATGCATTCTCATGTAGATCATCCAAAGTAAAGCTATCGCGTCCTATATAGTTACTATTAGAATTGACTGACAGGGTGGTTTTACTAGCTTTCCTATAACGCTAAACTCAACTCAATCTATATAAAAAATTTTTCGTTAGTTATTCCGCTATTCCTATCATTTTAAAATGATGCAAAGAATAAAATATCTGAAGGGTTCTACGAAATCTTTAATTAACTGTTTTACACATTTTTCTCTTATTAATGATTGTTAACCTGATCGCCTTCATATGAATAAGGACTAAAAAAAATAGAAATGAGTACAAAAAGACGAAATGGAAATTTACTATTTTTAACCTACATTCTGATACTTTTAAAAAGATTGTTACCCATCAGTTATAATCAAAAAAAAATATATAATAGTACAATATAAATAATTTACTCTAACACGTGATATATTATGCTATGATTGTGAATTTAAGTTTATTGCTTAAAGTATTGCAGGTAAGATAATATTCCAACTTATCATGAGAATACAACATTGCTAATTCAGATTTATAAGAAAATTGATTCTCATTTTTGTGGTATCATGAGCCATGTAATTCATAATTTCCATGTTTTCCATTATAAATAAGACATAGTGAGCTCCATAGCTGAAGTGATGTAAATTATAATTATTAAATATCCTAAAATTATTTCGAAATTTCAGGTATGTAAAATGCTTTAATATAGATTTGATAATTAGCTCTAGATCAGGTTTTGCTTTGAAAGTGATATCAGAAGTTTGAGACTTTGCTGACAGATTTATCATAGCTTCTGATAATTGCCATGGCTTATTTTCAGTTTCTTTTTTATATCTTTTATATAAATTAGAATGAATCTTATCTGTCAAAATGCTTGGTAACCCACTTAATTTTGCATATTAATCTAAATATTTGAGGTTAGTATTTTATCAGACTCAGTCATTTTCTTTTTATGATTGCAAATAATTTAAATTACAGTAGGTAATAGTTAACATAAATTAGCCCTAAAAAATATCATAATAAAGTATGAGCAAATATAGAGTTATGTAAAGCATCTCTGATTAAAGTAACTAGACTATGCAATTATCTTAATTTCATGCTATTCACATTTAATAAAGTAAGATCTGACTTTATGCCTAGCTTCTATTTCTTCATCATCATGATCTAATTTGCATAATAGATAGATGGTTTCTTTAAGACCCTCATATAATGTCTTATCAGTAATCTCATAATAATCAAAATTTTCACTATTACATTCTCTATATAAATTAGAATATTAATTCAATATCTTGTTGTAAAATAGATGCAGTCATAAGTTGGATTAATCTTAGAAATTAATGAATAGATACTAGAGATTGAAACCAGTTATAAAAATCAGATTTATAACTAGGTTTAATCATTTCAGATTTATAACTGAGTTAAAATTTTATTAAAATGATAAACTAGTTTTATTATAACTAATTTTAAATAATTGGTTTTAAATTTTAATTATATTATTATGCTATAATGCGTAAAATTTAAAATCAAATTTAAATCAACTAGATTGATATTAATAATCTTCTTAGACTTTAGTCTCATCTCTTTCTTAACTTTTTAAAAAAAATTTTAATGTCAGCTATATTTATCTTTCAGATATTAATTTTAACCAAAATTCTAACACAACATATTTTATATATTCATCCAAAACTTAAAAAAAATAAAAATTTAATGTTATATTTAATTGCAATAATAAGAGTTATACAGTAGCGGTCATAAGTATCCGACCGCTCGAGATCGTC
This sequence comes from Funneliformis caledonium, assembly GCA_910591825.1. NCBI lineage: Eukaryota > Fungi > Glomeromycota > Glomeromycetes > Glomerales > Glomeraceae > Funneliformis > Funneliformis caledonium. The sequence continues at coordinate 14,150 of CAJVPQ010002329.1, forward strand.
CAAAATTATTATATAACTACCCCTTAAATTTTCCAGAAATATAATATAACACAATACATGATCACCT
>CAJVPQ010002330.1:0-14213 GCA_910591825.1 Funneliformis caledonium
AATAAAAAAAAAAATTTTGAATTTACTTACTTGTAGCCGGAGTTAGAGGTGGTCGGATACTTATGACCGCTACTGTAAGGAAAATGAACAGACTTTTCTCTATGTTTATTTGACTCTTTTGAGTCTAGATCTATATTCAGCCACTTTTCTTTCTTTTTTAAAATATCTGAAATAATATTCTGTTTAATTTTATATAAAGTAACAAGTTCTTCTTAAGTAGGCTGTAGCATTTTCTGATAATTTAAACAGAGTTGTCTTTTTTGTACATGTGTTAAAATAATTCTTTTTTTTGTTTGAAAAGTATTTTAAGTTGACTTTCTTTTTACTTGTAATTAAGACATGATTTTCTAATGCAAATAAAAATGCATTACAACATATTTAGTAAAGTTATATATTAGTATAACTTAAAATATCAGTATATATTACTATATGTTAATCATAAGAGGATAAAGAAAAATATTAGTACATGTTACATTATGAAACTATATGTAATATTAGTATAACAAGGTTTTTTATTAATTATGAAATGGGACATAAAAAATTTATCAATACAAACAATTATCAGATATACAATATCAGTATATAGAGATCTAATTATATAGTGATAACATACTTACTTACTGTGCATGATATATACTTAGCTAAGTCACCCATGTGATTCAAAAAAGAAATATACAATTTTGCATAATTCAGTAATTGATTCATCCAATAATTCTTCTATGCAGTTACCGGTAAAATAATAAGACTTATCATTGGTGAGACCTTCCTTTCATATCCTCCATCATAATAATAAGAACCTCTATCACATTCACCATATGGGGCCTTTGCAATAGAAAGGGAGGAAACTCCAAAAAAATTAAAATTTTAGTTTATAAGCCAAAAATGTTTCAAATACTATAATTTATTCAGATTTATTATTAACTCATTTTTTATTTTTTTTTGAGTTTCCTCCCTTTCTATTGCAAAGACCCCATATTTATTATATCCATCATATTCACCATCATCTGAATTATCTGATATCTTATTTTCAGAATTACTATCAGAATCAGAGTCTGATTGCATCATTATCGTGCGTATTATTTGATCCTGAAGGGACCTCTTCATTTGCCTTATCAAAATATACATCATCGTTTAAAGTAACAGTGTTCACTTTAGTGAGATTCGCTTTATTGAAAATCAATCTTCATCAAACCACGCCTCTTCCTTGAGGCATGGATTACAATATTTTTATTATATTTGAGTGTTTTAGCAAATTATATCAATTTATAGTATTTTTATTGATTTATAGCAATTTATAGAAATTTTTATAGAATTCATTTTGTACCAGAGTGATGTAAATAAATTATTACCGTATTCCTCTAAAAATAAGCACCATCAAGATTTATTAATACCTGAAAATAAGCATCCTCACAATTTATTCAATTAAAATCTGTTATTTCAGTACTCATATATATATTATATAACTCGTTGTAAAAAATGTTTATTTCAATAATTTTAAATGCTATTGCCTTAATCACTATTAATGCTATTATTGTCATCAATGCTATCGTTACTGTCACAATCATTATCAATATATATAACATCCAAATTATTATCTTTATTTTCGTCTGCACTCTCATCTATATTCTCATATCCACTTCCATCTTCGCTATCATCTTCACTTTCATTAGATCTGTCTAAAGAATTTGATATCTTACATTTTTTAAAGGATCTGATAATAATTTCATCTAAAATTGCCTTCCAAGAATATTTGATTCACATGCAAATATCACTTAATTTTGCCCAATAAAGGTTTCTCGCAGAAGTTGTTTCTGCATCACCCTTGGACATCCAGCTATGCCATTTTCTTCATAGATTTTCTTTGAATGGTTTATTGATCGCAACATCGAGCGGTTGGCAAATGCTAGTCAATTTGCCTGAAATGACTGCCAAACTATATCCACTTTTGTGAAACTTTAATTTTACTGATTCTTTAATATGATCCCTAAATGAATCATACACTAACATTGCTAGAATATTGTTAGTTCTTGCATTATTAAGATAAACCACATACCTTTTCATCAGATCAGCATTCATCCATACATTTTTCTGAAACTATACTACTACTTCAGAAGGAATTTGTTCTTCTCGTAACATCCGTTTTCCTTTAAAAATACAGATAGATGGTAATTTAGTACTATCTATAAAAATGAATGAAAAACTATAAGTACAATAAAATTTTCCTTTTCAGTAAATTCCATAAATCAGTCCTTATCTGCGGCATATATCAAAACCACAGTAAACTGATTATTTTCGTTACTTGTTGCTCAAATATGCATAGTTTTTCACCTTTTGGATTGACTGTGATATTGCCAGCTATGTTAAACCAAATAGGTGTCTCATTCATATTAAAAATTTCATCTATTTCGAAGGATTTTTCTATTCTAAGGCGAATAACAAATTGCTGAAACTTTTCTAATAAATCTTGAGTTTGAATTGAAAGTTTTTAGGATATTTTTGTATGTCTTCGTAATGCCAGTTTGTATCATTTCAAAAATGCAACTAGCCAACGGTGAGACATTTTAAAATCCTTTGATGCATTACCATAAAAAACTAAAATTTTGGATTCTTCTAATATTTTTAGTATTCTATATCGTATTGTTACATAAGTCACTACAAAAGCCTGCTTTCTTTGTTCTATTATCCAATTATACAGCTTTCTTTTAGCTTCTGAAAAGAAAGCTTTTCGGCCAGATCTAACCATCTACTATTTTCGCTTATTTCACTTGACCAGTTCGTGCTTACCTTTATCCAATGTCTAATCATGCTGGCATTAAGTTCAAAATGTACAGCAACATTATTTCTTTCATGCTTCTTTGCATAATCTACAACCTGTAACTTTTGAGAGAGAGAGTATGATGTCTGCTTTCGTTTGCGTTGTGACCATTTTTTTGTAACATTTTTAGATAAATGAAGAAAGACCATCGCGTGTTTATGTATGCATATGCAATTCAATTTATTAGATCTGCATATTGCATAACAAGACAATCAGCAGTCATGAGATTTAGGATCTTCATTTTTAGCATTTGACGCAGTTTCTAGATTATTGTCTTAGCAAATTTTTTTAGTATCTGAAAATAAGCACCCTATAGCAAAAAAGAGATGCTTATTTTCAGAGAAATATAATACATTAATAACGTGACAATTTATCTTTTGCTATGAATTTATATTATTATGCCAATTCTAAGTCCATAATAATTATTCCCCAAACGATTATTACAAACATAACCATTTCATAATTGATTTATGATTCCTCTCCTTCCAAAAAGTCTTCCTTTAGGACATCTCCATATTTACTCTAAAGCCATTATAAAGCATCTTTGGCTGTTGGTCTATCATTCACATCTTTTTCCATTAAGCTTGTTGCGTATATTTTTAATTCATCAGACTTTGAAGATTTGCAGTGGCTGTTAGAATCAGGTACCTGACAGACCAAATATCAACACTTTCATTGTAGTGGTCTTCAAAAATCTCAGAAGTATAACTGTCTTTAGCTAAGTGTATGCTTGAAGTAGGTGAAGAAATATAACATGCATTATCAAAATCGATGATGAACCACTTGTCCCAGTCAATATATTTTAACACATTCTTCCAACGGATAACACGATACATAATTCCTATTTCGTAAAGAGCCTATGAATATATATGCTTTAGTTATAAAATTCCTACGTTTCTAAATAAATAAAATGAAAAAAAAATAGATATCTTAAGGGCATTCAAAACGCAACATAAAGATTTAATTAGTTGTTCCTTTGATTGTGGTCTACATACCATACCCTTTGGTAAAAATACTACAAATGGTATTTTTGCCTCATCGTCATTGACGTGTTCTAATCGATTAGTGAAAGGGACTTTGTGCTTAATGCTATCATAAATAGTTTGGACATGTCTGATGGGCTGTGTCGTACAGTACTATTTCATAACAACATTTTGCATTAATTCAACCACCTTGCCATTTGGCCAGTAAAGAATGATAAATTCCTGCTGAAAATATCGTGGGATAGTTTGACAAATTAAAGGCAACAATCGGCTAATATTAATTCTGGTAATGAAAGCTTGTACGTGTCCTGCCAGCTTATTTAGGTCACAAGTGAATAAATCCCTTTGCAGAATATGTTTTCCTTTGAGATACAAATAACAGTATGTTACTATTGTAACGCGTGTATGATACCCAAATACGTAAGGGTATTGTTTATATGTTCATATTAATTTTTCAGTTAGTTCCTCCGCTGGATTACCCTCAGTATCAAATCCCTTTTCTTCTCCTCTTGCGAGACAAGCATCTTGCACCAAATATGAAAGGTTAGATCGTAATTTCCTTGTGAAAGTATGTAAGGACGTGTTTCAGTTGTGTCTTCCATTTAGGGATTCAATTTTAAAAGGCTTGACAATGAGCATATTCCAGAGTGAATGATACAAATCTTTAATGATACCAGTATCAGGCGGAAGAGTGATATGGGTAATATATTTGCTCTATAGTTGCAAGGAAGCCTTTTCTGAACTCATAAAAATTTTATTCAAATATGCCGAAAGGAATTTTACCTCAAAGTATTCTTCATAAAGCGAAGGGATAATTTTGATCAGGTTGATAGGTAGTTGCTGAAGCCATTCTAATAAATCTGACTTGTGGAAAATGAAATCGGGTTTCGCATTAAGCATTCATATAGTCTGAAAGTACGAGTCAGCATCTATATTGGAAAACAAAGCTGATTAGACATACAAACTCTTAGGCATGCATCTTCTGAATATAATTTTTAACTTACTATCTTTGTGTGTTTTGGCTTTAATAGTTTTTAAGAAACAAATTAAGCAAAAAAACAGTAGGTAATATTAAAATATTATTTAGCGCAGGAACAAAAGTATTAATCCGCAGTATTCGAAAGTACACTTACCTTTAACTACCAAGAAAAAAAATACAAGTTAATTAACAGTATATCATACAGTATAAAATAGAAAAGAAAACACATTAGCTTGCAGGCAGTATAAGGAAAATTTAAAAATGAGAAGTATTTACCATTCTTTTGAATCAGACATAAAAAGTTGTTTTCATGCTCTTGCAACACCTTCTGAATTATCCATCTTGGAGATATTATATGAATTTTGCTATCGCCATCTTTTATTATTTTCAAACTTATTTCAGAAGTCGTGCAGTTCTTAAGAGCACTAGATTCATTTTTATAATAGCTTTTTTTTAGATTGTCTATAGTCTTGTTATGTTCGAAATTTATTGAAGTCTCTTCCAACTCTTCAATTTTGTATCAGATTTTAACAGTTATCGTGCAGTTGTACAGTTCAGAAAAGGAAAAATGACTGAATTTCCATTTATATATAAATGGGTTGTGATCTAAGAAAATAGAGTTCTGAAACTTTTCAAACAAAATTAAGATTTTTACTTTATTATATATTAACTTAATATAAGATAAAATTATTTTGTTAATTGTACACTTTGTGGAAAAATCATTATTATGGATCTAGAATACGATTGTATTATTGGATATAAAATTGGTCAAATTCATTCTAAAATGATACCTGAAGCCTTGATGAATGAAATCTTTTGGGATATCCCTGAAAAAGTACAACATCATGATGAAGCTTATTGTACTGCAATTGAATTATTACAACCACCTCTTAATCCTCAAACTTCTGACGAATTGACTGAAGACGAATTTAACAAATTGTTTAACCCTTATAAACCAATTATTACCCCAGTTATCGCATCAAATTTTAACGAAACTCAAAGTCGTGCATCCACTCCTGAAGTAGATTTTTAAACATTATTCCCTTCTTTTGTTTTTTTTTATTATTATATTATTTTAAAGAGGTAACATTTAGTTGAATAGCGCTAGTGAGTGAAAGTCTCAAATTTATTTAATTGAGTGAAAGCGAAAGTATAAGCATTATGACTTGCAGCTCAATTATTTATAATAGATATACAACAATATTTTGAACTTCAACAATATTTAAATCACAGTAAGTTTCCTAACCACATTCAATCTAATAAAGACAAGAAAAAGTTCACGAATATGGCCAAGTATTTTACAATTCAAATACAAATTTATATCATTTTGATCGAAGAAGACTTGGATATTTATTACAAGTTCTCAAAAGACATGAATTAGAGCCTGTTCTATACATGATGCATAATGACTCTACAGCAGGACATTTTGGACGAGAAATCATATTCAACAAGGTTAAAACTCAATATTATTGGCCTCAGATGTATGAAGATATTAAAGAATATGTAAAAACATGTGACTCTTGCCAACGAAGAGGAGGACCAAGCAAGAATAATGAATTACACCCTATACCTCCTCATAGTCCCTTTTATCAAATTGGAATTGATTTTATCAGTCCTTTACCAATAACTCCTTGAGGAAATAGATATATTATCATAGCTGTAGATATATTTACTAAATGACCAGAAGCAAGAGCTGTTGCAGAAGCTACAGCTAGTCAAGTTGCTTTATTCGTCTATGAAGAAATTATTTGTAAATATGGATGCCCTATGAAAATTCTATCAGATAGAGCAACACATTTTAATAATGCTATAATAAAAGAATTAATGGAAAAATTTGGAATCAAATATCATAATTCAATGCTATATCATTCTCAGACGAATGGACAAGTTGAAAGATTTAATAAAATGTTGAAAGAATCTTTAGCAAAATTATATAAGAATAAACCGAATGGAATCTACATATAGCTCCTGTATTATTTGCTTATCTTACTGCTCAGAAATCTACTACTAAAATGATTCCATTTTTTTAACATATAGACGAGAAGCAAAATTGCCCCTGGATGATCATGTTGATCAGAAAAATAAAAATTTGATAGACCGAATTTGACAAATCATAGAGAAATTTCTAAATATTAGAGAAAAGGCTAAACAAACAACGATCGTCATGAAAAATAAACAAAAGACAGCCATGACAAATATCTGATTAAACTAACATCATTTGATATAGAACAAAAAGTTTTGTAATTTGATGCTACACAAATCAATCAGTTCTCAGGAAAACTAGAGCCAAAATGGAAAGGACCTTATAGGATTCATGAGATCTTAATAAATGGATCTTATCGTTTAAGAGAAGAAGATGGACGCCTTCTTGTTAAACCAGTAAATGGTAATCTACTAAAAAGTTACTTTGATCAATGGTTATGGGAATCACAAATAGTAATCGACATATGAGAAAATATATAAGACATCATTATTCCCTATCAGCATCAGTTTTGCAAAAATAGATGAAATTTTACAAGACATAACGCGAATGAAGCCATTATAGATTCAAGAATATTATCATCCATATCAATCTACAGATGATCCTAGAATAAAAATGAGGATAATTCAAAGAAATTATCAACGAACAAAGGTAGTCAGAAATAGAATCAGAATGTTAATAAATATGTATTTCATTGGAGACCTTTTAGACTCTCTAGAAGATATTGACTATAAATAGGCTAAATTAGTTTTAAGTCTATATCAAAGAGAGACTGCCATAAAGACTTTTACGATATTTTAAGAATTAGAAATATTGCAGCTTTATCAAACCAAAGTCTTGACCACTTAGCAAATACAACGATTAATAAAAAGTAAAATACAGAATCTTATTTTGAGGGTGAAATCCTTTTTCACTACTATATTCAAAATTCAAGTCAGAGGAGAATTGTTAACAGAAGAAATTACAACTTCAAATATCACGTGAGATATGTCAATTAATAATGATCTCACGTTAGATGATGTCATTGCTGTGCCAAACAGTGATCAGTAGTAATTTCTGTTTCTTCTATTATGTCTGTTCTTTCTGTATTTTCTATACAGTCTGTCTACCCTGTTTATTCTGTTTTACCTGTAATTTCTTTAACATCTGTAATTTATTTTATTTCTTTTTATTATTTTTATTATTTTATTATATTTAAGTATATTTTTATTGAAACATATATCTATATTTAGTTAATTTATAGCGTAGTAAGTAGTTAGCCATAGCAAATTTATTTTGTATAAATAGAATAGCTTTTTGCTTAAGTTGTAAATTAACTCAGTTGTAAGTTTATTAACTCTTTTGCAAGTTTCAAGTTATAAATAAAGGAATCAATTTAAATCCACACAAATTACTTTTCCCTTCAACGTTGTCTCTCATCTAAGATTGTTGTAATACACTACACTAACTTGCTATTGAGTTCATCATTACGAGTTCGACCAACATAACTTAAATTCTAAGACGTAATAAATTGTCGAGTTGATTCAAGTATAACGGATATCTGTAGGACTTAGAGAAAATTCTAAGGTCGGAAACTCCAACGTGTAGAATCAACTGCCGCAGCCTTTCAATTTAGATGTTAAGATAAATGAAAACGAACCCAGTGATAACATAATTTAAAAATTCTAAAAGAACTGATTTTGATACTTACAGTCAATACTTATAGCTTATTCCTTATAAAATACTAATTAATTCAAACTAAAAATTTAAGAACCTACTTATCAAACATATTGAAACTGTTATTTTATTAAAGTATTATCAGATAAAAATAAACTCAAATCCAAATGTGGACTTATAATAATAACTTTAGATATATAATGATATTGTGTTATGAAAAAATACAAATTGTCAAGAATTAATTTTTTTTGCATTTTCTTAAATTAATATACTAACATACCTATAAAAAATTTTACAAATGAACGATTTACTGAATTATTTTGATTATATATTTTCATTTAATTTAAAATTTAAAATTAATTTATTAAAATTTAATTTAAATATTTAATTATAACTTTATTATAATAATAATAGCTAAATAAATATATAAGTTATTTTCACTAAACAAATATTTTATATTTTAACATACAAACTTTCAGATTGCAACTATTAGATACAGTGTCAGAGAGTTGACTTTTTTATAATTTACGTAAGGTTCTAACTAGTTTCACGCTAAATATTAGTTATTTTTTTATCACTAATTTATCAAATCAAGTTAAGTTTACTAAATACAAGTGGTTTTAATCACAAATCAAAAATTACACAGTAGTTTACGAAGAGTTTGAGGTAAGAAATAAGAAATGCTTTTATTGAAATAGAAAAAAAATAATAAGATAAAATATAAGAAAGAAATAAGAAAATAGAAATAAGAAATAGGGGTACACAAAATGAAAAGTAACATTATGCTATCTTTTACAAGAAGGAGATTACTATATAGCTGTCAGTCTATCTTTTTCTAACTGACAAAAGGCTTGTATTTATATCTATTCTATTACATATTTTAATATATTTAATATATTAATTATATTAACTTATCAACTATTTTAACTATTTTAACTATATTAACTATGTTAGACATATCTGATATGTTAGACATATTAACTATATTAAACATATTAAATATGTTTAATATGTTTGACATTATCGATATTTGTACTCTACCATACATTTGTAGATCTATGATCATTAAGATTAACACTCGGTCACATTACTCTCTCCTTAAGATTTTTGTTCTAACAGAAATTTCTAAAGTATAGTTAAGAAGATCCTAATATTCGTTAGATTTGAGTCGTCTAATTTAGGTCAATGTTAAAAAATGATAAAACTGGCAGAAACTGACAGACCTGTCAAATATAACATATATGCTGAATATGCCATATCTGCCAAATATGACATATATACTGAATATGTCATATCTGCCAAATAGAATATATTTATAATTTATATTATTTCTATTATTATTATCATTATTATTATATCTATCATTATTATTATTTATATCATATTTAACATAATTAGCATATCTGTTAGCTCTGTTATTATTGTCAATTGTATCATAAATATCATAGATTTATTTTAATTATAATTTTCCTATATAAAAGATATGAAAATGCCTTGAAAAAAGGATAGATTCCAACAGATTCCAACATTGTATTCAATATACATCTAATAACAATAATAAACAATCTTAACATTTTGCAAACATAAAACTTATAATTTTATTCTTGTTAACTAAATAAACTTTCTAATAAATAGCGTGTCAAGTTGATTAGATTTAAGTTATAGCTATTGTCTCTCTGACTTCAAATCATAGTTAACTTATTTGACGGAAAGAGTAACGTTAACAGCGTTAAAGATTACAAATTTGTAGAATATGGTAAACCTGTATAATTACATAAATAGTCATGTGCTTATAAAACTGATTGAGTTTAGAACTTGTGTAAGGGGGCTGGCCTATAATGGACAAGTATCGCATTATCTATAAGGATTACCTCTGAGAACAAGCTATGACTGATCAATGGTAGATGCTGTATAATTTGGATTAAACAAAAGTTGTAGATTACAGGTAGTTTCTAGTTGAAATACCATGGTATCTATGGAATCAATTAGGGTTTGAGAGGTCTGAGTTCAATTTTCAGAGTGATTTTAACAGTCTAGGTATAGTAACTATGTTAGATAGCTATTCTGAATTAAGTTTGTAAAGACTCCTCTTTCCAGTAATTAGCCAGAATTCTTTATACTAACAGTACCTAGGAATGCCATACGACGCTCAAAATGTATAACTTGTTATAAAGGTTAGTGGTATTGGTAGCTTAGACTAGCTTGATAAATAATAAGAAGGAGTTAGAACTATGATACAACTGGCATATAGATGTATGAAATACAGTCTCAGATATCTCAGGTGACTGATCATTAGAAATTAAAAAAAAAATATAAATTTATAAAGTATCTTTTTCTTTTTTATTTAATTATTAAAATTTTTATTTTACAATTTTTTCTAAATTTCATTTTCAAAAATGCCAAATATATCGATTAAGATGACAATAAATTTTAACTTTTGATAAATGAAAGGAAAAGCAGAAATTTTAAATATTAGAATATGCTTAAGAAATCTAAATTACCTTTTTGAAAAGAAGTCACAAATAAATTAAAAAAAAATTTAATATAGAAATTACGCTTTTGCAATATCAAGCAAAGTTTAAGAAATAGTTAAAGATTGTAAAGTAAGTAAAATCTTAATTAAGAAAGCTAATAATATTTAGTAATTATATAAAATAAAATTTATAAATAATAAATTTTTTTAGTTATTTAAACTTTATACAAAAGAAAAATTTAAAGAAAGATAGAGTAAGATTAGTGAGACATATGAAGAATAATTTGTAACTCTATTTTGCAAAAACTTAATAAGTATTTAAAATGCATTTGTTTAATATTTATATTAAAATTTAGTTATATTTAAACTTTTATTTTTTAGTTTTTTGAATAAAAGGTAGAAGACTAGCTAAATTTGATTAATATAAGTTTTATTATTTTAAACTTCAAATATTTTAAATTAAATTTTAATATTTACTTCTAGAAAATTTAAATAATTCCTAATTCTCTAATCCTTCTTTTTCACAAAGATCTGTATTATCAAAAAGATTTACCTTACTACTATTATTATCTAATACTGAAAAACTATTACATATCAAAAATCCCTTATTCTAACTATTAACATTTTTTATTACTATTTCTAACTATTATCATTCCTTTTTCTTTTTCTATTTTTCTTCTTAAATTTTATATTTAGTTTTTTTTTTATAAATTTTTTTGATTTTCTACTAAAAAAAAAATTTTTTTTCCTAAATGAAGCTTACTATCTCTATATAGTATTTAAGATTAACAGTTATAAGTTAATCTATATCTGATCAAAATATACTTTAATATTATAACTTTATTATAATTATAGTTTTATTTTTTTATTTTATTTAGTATTAAAGTAATTTTCCAATTAGTAATTTAGTAATGCAGTATTCATAAAATTAGAAACTTTCATACAGTCATAATTCATATGATTTTAATAGTAAGTTAATTATATAGAAGGATTTTCTATACAGTTACATCTCAATATAAAATATGTATATGATTTTTAGTTTCATCATATAATGAAATATTTTGAAATTTTGAAATTTAGACGAAATTATTTTGATTTCATCATATGATAAAACATTTTGGAATTTTACAATTTAAATTATAATAACAAAAGTATTTTGATTTTATCATATAATGAAATATTTCAATTTTACCCAATATCATTATCTATAATTATTTCAAAAAATTTTAAAATTCTAAATTTCAAAAAAATTTACATTAGTTTTCAAACAAATTTTTTATATTTCAAAATATTTTATAATTTAAACTTTTATTTTTATTTTATATACCTAAGGTAATGCTTCTCAAAATATATACTAATATACTAATATAAATAATAAATAAAATAAATACAGAGAAAATAAAGTTATTATAAAAAAAATCATTTTAATATATATATTTACAAAATTTTTTATTAAATTTAAATAATATTTAATTAGTAAAATTTTATATAATAAGGTTTTTTAATATAGTAAAATCTATATCAAATCAAAAATTCTTTATATTGTGAAATTTGTTATATTAAAATTCATTATATTAAAAGTTGGCTATATAAATATTAAACTATAAAAATTGGACTAATCTAATTGAATATATTCAATTAATTCAATTAGATAATTGAACTAGTTTACTACCTGACAGAATACTGAATTAATTATAAAAAAATTTAAACAAAATATTAATATTTTCAGTAGTTTAGTCCAGTTTTAGTCTAGCTTTTAAACTGAACATAATCCAATATCTGATACTATAATTTTTATGTTTTTTTTTAATTATTTTTTTAATTATTTTTTTTAATTGCTTTGAAATTATTATAATAAAAAAATTAATAATTTTTTTATTCTATTATTTTCTGATTGGATTACTTCAGTCTAAAATTTTATAAAACAAACCTAAAAAAAATATTAAAATATAAATAAAAAAAAAATAAATAAAAACATTAACTAATGTAGCATCTAATGTAATCAATAATCTATATAAAATAAAATAAAAATAAAATAAAACTAAAAAAATAAAAAAAATTTAAAAAAAATAAAAAATGGAAATAAAGAACTTACTTTTAAAATTATAATACATTTAAAATATTTATTTTCATTTTATATATATATATTTTTTTATTATTGAATCAATTAAATGTAAGTTTTCTTTTTATTTTAATTTGTTTTAATTATTTTCTCTGTAAAAAACTGAAAAATATAAGAAACTAGAACATTCTTAAAAAAAAAAAATAAAAAAAATAAATATCCAAAATTTAAACGCTATTAAATTTAATAAATAAATGAAATGCTATCTTTTTTGATTTAAATATTATAATTCAGCTAAAAAAAAAAAATTTTTTATTAGTATATAAAGATTGAAAATATACAAATGTATTACGAAATTGTAAAAAAAAAAATTGGCATATTGTGATTGGTTAAAATAGTTTTTTATAAAAGGGGTGTCTGAAATTTGAATCTCAAATTTCAGACAATCAATTTCAGTCACTTATATTGATCTGTTTTTATTATTTTTCTTAATCTATTTCGTATGCCTGTTATGGATGTTTCAAGATCCATAACAAAAAAGTGTCAAAGAAGGTAAAGGAACATGTCTTTTTTTATAAATGCAAAGAAACCTATAATTGATACAACGTATCATCATATACATAAAGAAATTACTACTAAAATAGGAAAAAGAACTTCTTTCGTCAGAAAGATGAATTAATCAGTTAAAGATGTTTTAAATTAATTATACTCATAATTTTATTCTTCTCCATAAAATCTTTGTAAATTGTGTATCTCATATATTAAACCACCCTCTTCGGAACCAAATCCTGAGATCGTAAAGATACATGATTAACATTTGTTTCTATAGCCGTTGAATGTTGAGGGAATATAAACTTGTTTTCAATTCATCCGCAGCATCAGCAACCAAAATCCATATATTGATCAAGAGTCTCATTATCATTGATATATCAAAAGGTTCTATACACGTTTATAATACTTGGTGTAAAGTATTTTCCGTGTTATTTATACATTTTATTCGAACAGAAATTTTGCATGTTAAAATTTATGGAAAGTTTTATTGAAATCGATAAGCCATATACACCAAATACATAATTTTATAAATATTATACGTCAAGTGAATAAAAATTAAAACTCATTGTGACTCAGAAGATTTCTAAAGAATACGAAGGGAAAAAAATTACGTTCATTTAGTACCACGATTCGCTTGCTCGGTAAAACGATAATTAATTAATGAACAAGAACATACCTGGATTGAAGAAGTAATATTCCAAATTATCTTTTG